>JALLPH010000327.1:0-21755 GCA_036939855.1 Cyclotella choctawhatcheeana
ATGAGAATGTAATTTTTTTACAGTTAGTGCCAATTAACTAGAGTTACCCCCCATAACTGTTGTGTTCGAAAAGGATTGAGTCCTATGGTGGCGAGTCCGCGTTGTCTCATGTGTGGAACTAAGTTACCTTTGTTGTTTATGGTAATTATGTTTGGGAACAAAGTTCGAAGCAGTGGCAGTGACTGTTGTAAAGTAACTGGTACCTAGATGCACCCATCCAAACACAACTTTGAGAATGTAAAGGTAATATATCTTTTTCTCCCACACGAGCTTATCGAGCTCTTCCCTCCAGCACCACCTAGACCACATTCTTGTTGGACAATAAGCGGTCTCAGGGGAGCCTAGCTCAGATAGATCTTGGTCGTCAGTTGTGTCGGAAATGGAGCTATGGGATTTGGGCGAGTCGGACGGCAGACTGCAGCGATTCTGGTGCGCAAGGCATCACTGACGAAGAAGATGTACCCTATCTCTAGAGACCCAGGAATAGTGAGTAGTGACTAGTGACCCAGGAAGCTGGGAACAACTCCTCACGGGTGTCTAGTGAAGGGCTATGACATCACGCTGGGTTCAAATTTTTTGCGTCCTGGCCGCTGAATTTGCTCACTGCCTAGCACGGTAAATCTTTCAATTTTGTTATCAAAAAAGCGGTTTTAGGCTTGTATGATATCTTTTAATTATTAGACAATATGAATGGCATTCCTGACATCATTCGAACAATTCCGTTATCAGTCCATGGAATAAATTCGTTTTCTGAGTTTGTTTGTCATCATGATTATTTTGCATCATCTGTGATAACTGATGAAGTGATTTTTTGTGTGTTGATTCAAGGGTGGGTAAGTAATGGCTGCTAACGCTTAGACAAAGTCTTGCAATTCGACGGGCGTTTTGACTTGAGATGCATGCATCACTGACATGACCTGTTCATAAGAAAAATAGCAAAGAAGATCAACTGGTGTATCAGAGACTTAGATTCCCTCCGAGAAGAAGCTGTTACTAACCTGTCATAAGTTGTTGTACAGCAATATTGTGATAACAGATGCTGACTAGCAAGAGAACGTGCTGCTTTTCATCTGACACTTCCAGAACACCTCTTTCAACCATGGAGAGTATTCGCTCAAGACATTGCATTGATTTGTCATACTTGTTCAGCCTATTCTGAATGAAAGCTTCAAGGAGACGACATCTAGCGATATTAAAGAATTTATATGGGCTTGAATTATTGGTCTTGTGTAAGTTGATTGCCGAAATAACGTATTGAAGAGAAGCGGATGGCTTGGCTCGTCGAATATAGTAGTATGCCTGTGTCTCTTTGACTGCAGCAGTAAGCTCCTTGCGGTCTGCTTCAGGAAGAAGAACTACCTCACTGTCAATTAGGCTTAGGCTCTTGTCGATAAGTTCTGCGGACACGGAAAATATTGCAATGAGGTTATCCAATTCAAAGCTTTAGATGCACACATCTAAAGAAGACTCAAACTCACCCATCGCTTTTGAAGGCTGCCGTTGTTCAGTGCATTTAATTGCGAATCCGTTTGTGGATATCACTAGCTGCCGCCATAGTCGGCATTTCGTATCATGACGCTCTTCGCTATTAGTTCCAGAGATCATATCAATAATTGAAGACTCAAGGAGCCTGATGTATTTCATGTAGTTCCCTCTGTCTTCTAAAGCACGAAGCTCCTCGATGTCAATTGCACTGTCAGTTAATGACTCTGGAGAGCACACATATATTGAGTGGGTGCCTAGGTATGTCAATTGTCAAGAGAAATGAGTTTGTCAAGGACCTTACCGTCAATGATCTTCCAATTCAAGACCGCGCTAGTTCCTGTCAACCAAATCATCCTCAGTCTCAAGGCTCCATTTGCCGACTTTCGACCTTTCAATCTAGTTTGAAAAGCCTGTGACGCTTTGGGCACAGCATCTGTGTCTGGTCTTTCCGACACAGTATTATCACTGACATCAAAACAACTGAATGATTGCCCCCCTCTGCTTATACTAATCCGCTGAAAGTCCTCGACTTCGCTTGAACTCTCTTGGTCATTCTCAAAAAATGCTCGTGATGAACTCATTCTTGTATTAGATGTCGCTGTTGTTGGCGGTACATAGTCTATACTTTCATCGCATTGTTTGATATCCGACCTGACTTTGTTTGAGAACACATTGATGATGTTTCGGGCGAGTTCATTCTCCCATTCGTTCACCTGAAGACTGGTGGGCAAGACCATTGAGTAGTTCGCCAATTTGGATTCCGCAGAAATTGGACCCAGCAGGCGTTTGCCGATCCCGACGACTTTGCTTCTTTCTGCGGCTGTTGTTGACACCCAACTACTTCGTCGTTCAAGTGCAGTAGTTGCCGGTCGCGTATTCGTGTGGGTAATTGATTGAGGCGACATTTGCATGAGACGTGTAGTTTCCGATGGACGGAATGAAACTAGAGATTTCGGTCGAGTAGGAACTGGCCAAGATTCAACTCGCTGCAGCTCGTTCCCGTAAGCTTGGTTTGCTGTTTGGTCATCTGTTGTGGCTTCTGAGGATTGATCATCTTTATCGTCTTGGCGGCATTTGTCATCGTGTAAGCTAAATTTTGTCGGCTCGTGTCCTGTAGTTTTCCTTACGATATCTATGCTCTTTTCGAGAATCGCAGAAGTTGATCTCTGAATTTTGCTTTTCATTGAGTCTATAGGCACAGCCACTTCTAATGGTACGCGAACTGGCCGTAATGAAAGAGACCTTGCTGAAGAGTGCTGCTGTTGTAACAGGGGTGATGATCGAAGAAGAGTAGATGAATGTCTTTGTTTCGTACATGATCTGGTGGTGTGTGGTCGGCTATTAATATTGGCTGCTGGTTGGCTGTTCGGACTCGGTTTTACCTCTCCATTTGTTGCATCTTTCTGTCTTTTGAACAGATCATACAAAACTCGGTGGACTTCATCTCTAGTGCATTCCAGTATGGCGTTTTTCAGCTGGTTCTTGTCGTCATCAGTGGCAAAAATACCAAGGAGGTCATCATTTGAATCTGATGACATTTGGGTTAGGGCCAAACTGAAATTCACCTTATGAGTCTTCCTTTGCTTAACGGGCTAAAATCAAACCCATAGTTTTCGTGCCTCGCTCCTTCAGTTAACAACTGTTGATACCTCGGGCCGAAGACCCTACGAGTCTTTTTTGGTTGACGTTAAAAACCAACTTTGACAACACCAAGCAGTCAATAAATAAAACTTTAGTCAGGTTTTGACGGCTCAGTCTTGACTGTGTTTCTTGAACAAACCAAACCGCTGTCACTCTGGCTCTCGAGTTAGCGTGTTCTTTTGACAGAAGAAATAAACCTCGTCGACTCCTTAGACCCCTTGTATCGACGAACTAGCAAATTCCAAGGGTTTTCAGAAAATGAGTGATAACGTTGTTGAATCGTCCAATGAAACCTTTGGAGAGCCAGACGTGAAAGTGATACTACTCGGTGATTCCGCCGTAGGGAAAAGCAAACTTGTAGAGCGATATCTCCAAGACAATTACGATCCGAGGAGACTCTCCACTCATGCATTGACTCTGTATCGAAAAGATATTGCACTGGGTGACGATGGCTCCACGGTAAAGGCAGACTTTTGGGACACGGCGGGACAAGAAAAGTATAATTCCATGCACCCGTCGTATTATTACAAGGCGCACGTGTGTATACTGGTATTTGACGTCACGAGGAAACAGGTGAGAAAATGAACCGAGTTATGTGGTACACCCTACTCAAGCTCTGGACCGATTTATATCCTTCCTCTCTCCGCTCTGCTCCTTGACAGACATATCTCAATCTAAAACATTGGTACAAGGAATTGAGAACCTATAGCCCTAACATTCCATGCATATTGGTGGCAAATAAAGTCGATGTAGATTACATGGTGACGAGGAAGAGTTTCAAATTCCCCAAAGATAATAATATTCCCTTCTTCTTTGTCTCCAGTGCCGATGGAACGAATGTCGTCAAGGTATTTGAAGAAGCTGTGTGTGCCGGTTTGGGACAGAGAAAGTATGGAGAAAAGGATTTTTTGAGTGAATGCTTGGAGTTGTTTGCGGATGAGCTGACGGTAGATCAGAAGGAATCCTAGGGAAGCTCTTACCGTGATCTAAAAATGTGTACGAACTCTTCGCTCTATGGAGCAATATACGAAATGACCTTGTCTAGCCCTTCCTTTCTTGGTGAAGGTTTTGCCAGGGGTAGTCGTTGACCTCTCTTGGGTTGAATGTATGTATTGTAACTACTCTGCGTCGGATGTGCCGGATGGATTTGCTGCTGCTGTTGTTGTTGTTGTGTTGACTGCACATCATTTGCAGCATTAACATACTGCGATGCTCTCTGATACCATTCATCTGCATTTGAAGTATCGTTCGGTACGGTCCCATCCTCGGCGTCATTATCCAACTTCTTCTTCTCCACCTCCAAAGACTCCAATTCCAACATCAACTGCTTCAATCTCTCCTGACATGCAAATTTAACACTTCCCGTAGTCGTAGTCTCATACATACGTCGTATTTTGTACTGTTCCTTAATGATTTGATAGAATCGTTTCTCGTAATTCAATTTGGCTATCCGACGTGCGCATGCCGACTGAACGGAGGTATTGCGTGTGGCATTCATCATTTGTTGAGCCTTGTGTGTTTCGAGTCCGATCCGTTCGAGATTTTGTTGACATTGTCCCTCTGTTGGGGTGGGTTTCGATTTGAATATTGATGAGAAGAAGTGTATGAGACTGGATGTTGGCTTTATGGCATTGTTATTATTGTTGGGGGTACTGTTTTGGTTTTGACTGGTAGTAGTAGTAGTAGTAGCTTCTGTGTTGGCTTCGTCTTCTTCGTTTTCCATTGTTGGTAGTACCGGGAAGAAATGAGTGGAGTGACTTTGTCCTTTTGTCTCTAGTGGCTTAGATTTCTGCTTCGCAAAGCAATATATTTGCATCATAAAGTTGCCGAATATATAAGATTGGGGCCTCAGATGCATATGGTGAAAATATTCTCATGACAGGAACTCACCGCAAGGCTCTCACGAGCCAAAGGAGACTTGAACTTTTCATCAACCTTAGTATTCTTCTTCTTCTGACTCGACACAACGTGTTCTTGACATTCATTCTTCTTCCAAACTTTGGGTAACCCATAAGCCTCCATTTTCCACGCAATTTCTCGTGTTTTAACATCCTCCTCCGTTTCCACATGATCATCATTATTATTGTCCATGGATGATGATAATATATTCTGCATCCGATACTCCACTGCCGCTTTAAAATCCTCCAACAACTTGTCAGTTAATGTAAACCTACTCTTCTTCTTCATCGATGGACTCGACGTTATCATTCCTGTACATGTAGCAGTACCATCGTCTATGATTGTACCGTCTATTCCGAGATAGGGTTTGATATAATTATCATCGGCAATGTTGTCGGTAGGCTGAGTATTATCCCCACAACGAAACAATTTCCTCAGTATCCCATAATCATCATCATCATCATCATCTTGTTCCATACAGCTAGTGGCATTATTACACTCTTGATTCCGTTGCTCGAAATCAACATCATTATTGTGCACATCCTCCAGCAGATACTGCGCCGCCCCAAAGAAGGCTTCATCGACATGCTTTAATAATTCCAATTGATCATCCCATTGATGGATTTTATCACGTGTATTAAAGGATACGCTTTTGGTGGATCGTGGCGGTGATGGCGGTTCATTATCTTGGGGATCTTGATGATGCTGCTGTTGTGTTACCAATTGGGATGCATCATAGCCGTTGTACTGCTGTTGTGCCATCGTCTCCTCCTCGTTTTGATTGTTTGAGATATCATCATTAGTATCAAACTGATTGGTAGGATGAATAATGCCATTGGAATTCATCTCATTCTGTCGACGACGATGCAAAGCACGTTCGGCACAACGGTGCAGGTACATCTGTTTATTGATTGGATTGTTTTCCCACGGAGGAGATATCATCATCCTTTCATTCATCTCTGTCACATCACGTTCGTGATTATTATAGCGTTCTTCATGTGGATTGTTGTCGTGTCGATATTCTTGATAATGGGGCATGTGAACGTTGTTATTATTACTGCTGCTTCTCATGAAAGTGTTGTTGTCATTGTTTGGAATTGCCGGTGCTATTGTTATTCTTTGACCGCCGCCGCCGCTGCTGTTGCTGTTGTTGTATTGATTATTCATCATACGCTGTGCCACCTGCTGCTGCCGTAATCTGTTTGGCGATGTGGGCGGAGACCCATGTGTATCATGTCGTAGTAAGCTGTCGGTGTAGTCCGTCTTCGGTGTTGTCGTTGAACCTCGTTGAACGGGGGGGGAAGAAGCGAGAAGTTAGATACGAGCGAAGCTACTAAAGCAGGAGTGTCAAGAAAGGTTTTATCATTCCATTTAACAATGATTACCTTTGTGTCTTGAGTTGAGTTCAATTGGGTAAGAAAAGTCTTCTAAAAACTAATGACCAAGCCAAACCAAGCTACAAGAGTTTCTTTGGTACTCGCTTTAGGACGACGTACTTATTACAACCAGTTCTGTCTATTTCTTTCGTGTCAGAGGATTCAAAACTGTGTTTTCAAAGAACTTTGTTATACTTGCATTTGAGGATTCGCCATCCACGGGAAATTCAACTGTAGCTCTTTGAAAATGTTTCGTCCCATTCAAATTACCCCAAACAATAACGGGCACTAGTTTTATCCATGAGCTCAAGTTATCAAAACAGTCCATGCGATCACCTGAAATTCCCATCTCGCAAAAGTAATGTGGATGAATCCTTGACGAATTTGTCATTTGATGATTGTACAGTCCGGCCTTTTGGAAGATAAATGACAATGGTGCTGTTTGTGTGAAGGAAGAATATGTCCCGGCAATCACTGTGTTGCATTGACTCAACATGTACATATCGAGGACCATATCTCGCCAGCCGTTTAAACACGTTTCTTGGTCGACTCTCCGACCAGCATACGCCAGATACGAAACTCCTACACCTTCTTCTGGATAGGCTTGATCTGCGGATACGTAGGGTATTTGGCACTTATGGTTTGATATAGACTGCAGCTTTGGAATTATAGATGCTGTATCTGTTGATACGAATATCATCAGAGGGTTGTCGTGAAAAAAATGACGGTTTTGCTTTTCGTAGTCACACAAGACTTGAACGACATGAATCAACCAGTTATCAATGTCACCAATGCCCCGGTCTTTCTTCGTAAAATCTCCGGTTTCTCCATTCCCGGCACGAATATGTAGACCAAACACTATGTGTTGTTGAAACTTGGTTTTTTCCATTACCATTTTGATTTGATCCGCGTGTGTTTGGCTAAACATGTCCATGAACTGAGAATAGAGTTGGGAGTCACTCTTGTCTTTTCCCCAAAACTCATTTTGTATTAAATGATCATATTGCGGGTTGTAAACCAATGATGTATATCCCGCAACCTCATTGTTAAAATTTACATCTTAACGCAGCCTTTGACTTTCTACATTGGGGACAGTAGTAACTGTCAGATTGGGGAAATTGGTTGGCAATCTGAATAGTGTGCGATTCTTCCGAAAAAGATTGCTGTCCTCGTTGTATGGGACATCTACCAGCAATGGAGCCACCGTCTCACTGCTAGTGTTATAAGGTCCGAGTAAAAAGTTGTGAATAGTGAAGATGTTTCCACCACACACAGGGTTGGATGTGGGGAAAATTCGCGGTATTTCATAAAGCATGGCTAAATGGTATGCAGCTGAAAGGCGAGCAAGCTGATGCCCTAGGCCACTTTGACACCGATAATACATGTTGATTGGTAATGGCAGCGCTTTCCTTCGTTCATTGTCTAACCAATTTAGATACTTTGCATCTTGAAAATAGTTGTGATTGGGGTCAACCCGGCCATGTAGCCTGTAGATGTTTCTCTGAGTCGTTGAAGGTGAAGGCAATGCGAGGAATATGATCATTACAACGGCTGCTGACATGAAATACACAATCGCTCTATAGCCCAGCCTTAATAAGCAAGGACGCGTATGCTTGTTATTGGAGGACGTCCTCATCCTCTTTTCCCATGTACTCATATACCAATACACACAGTGTAGACGGGAGACAACTTAGCTCAACTTAGTTAGGTGCAGTTTCTACTCCCATTGCCAGCAGCAGCTGGCCAATCAGCAGGACGAAGAAGTCAAGTAGTACTCGGAGCCAGGCAAAGACGGCTGAGGGCGGCTACCTGCGGCTGTGGTGTTGATCAAATGTTGGGTCTTCCAGCTTCCAGCTGATGTAAGCTTTGATACTCATTACAAGGTAATTGCATACTAAATATAATTCATTACCTTTGACTTGCCGCCGGTATTCGCGTCGTGGGCGCCACTACAAAGCATCCCGCGGCAGTTTCAATTAAAGGTACTATTCATTCATTCACAATTGTGTTACCTTTTTGATTTCAGAGCCGGAAAAACAGTCCATCACCTTTGAGAATTTATTGAGAGAGAAGATGGAAAATCATACCTCCATCACTACCACTTCATCATCATTATCACCATCCAAACGCGCCATACAAATACTAAACGCCACCAACGGCCTCCTCGCCCATCCACTCCATCACCATTCCTTCACGGCCATTGGCGGCTCCTCCCCATTCGCACCCGCCGCCGGTGTATCCTTGTTATCGTCTCCCAAATGTTTTCTCGCGGGTGCCTTTCGGAAATGCGCGGCGTGTCGTGTGAGGCTTGGACGACGTCCTCATAGATATAGTAAATCATTCAAGGATGAGGAGGATGAAGTGTCATCATCTTCATCGGGGATGGAAATGCTGTATTGCGTCGCTTGTGGGGTGTACGCTCATAGAAGCTGTGCCTTTGCACCACCACGACAACAACGGCCCAATAATGATTTGAATAGTCATCATAATGATGAAAATGATGGCATTAGTATGCCGGGATGTGAAGTTAACAGACCAATCATTCAATCAGCTCTCGGATTATTATTGAGGAAGGATGATGATGAACCACCATTGACGATAGATTCACAAAAGACTGTAGAAGAAGAAGAAGTAGTAGAAGTACCCAATCACGAGTCAAGGCAGTTGTATTGGCCCTTCTTTGGAAGAAGAGCCAATGATGAACATGATACTAGTGGTGACAAAGCAGTAGTGGATGATACTCAAGATGAAAAAGATTCTACAATATCAGTTGCATCTACAGATCACAATAATAACATGGATGAATGCGATAATGACAAGTCAATAATCGAAGCACCGACAGAAGCAAATGCATCATGGTTCATTTTTGGTAAATCAAGCAGAGAAGAAGTGACAACAAATAATGGACAAGTAGTAGCGAACAACGTAGTAGACACATCCATCGACAACTCTACACATCAACGGCATAATGATTCAATCGAAACAAACAACAATTCTCCAAAGGAAAATAACTCGTCAACATGGCATTTCTTTCGAGGGAACAAAGTTGATAATACAGTTATCAAGAATGAGTCAAACAATAATGAAACAGCAGACGAGTCTTCATCGGGAGTGAAACTAGTAGTGAACGATTCTATGAGAAATATCAAAAAGGATAATTATTCAATAACATCTCCAAGATCGGAAGGTCCCGTGGTGTCTTGGTCAATCTTTGGTAGAACACCTTCAATTATTACCGATGAGGTGAACAATACCGCCATCACACCGGGTGCAACAGAAAGTACTATTGACGAGTCAACAACAAGTAGAAACCAGGACAATAACGCGGATGTACTCAACAAAGACGACGACTTGTGTCATAACGCACTCGAAGACATACTAACCTCCGACCACGACACATCAGAAGATGAAGTAATGAAACAACCGCTGCCTCCTCCACACGGGGCATTCCAATCTTCTATAGATATAATACGAAAAACAAGAGAAACCGCATCCAATGTTCCCAAGGCCTATTCAATAGGGATGGTGGCTGGTGGTGTGGCGGGGTTGGCCATTGCGGGTCCTGCCGGGTGAGTTGTCTTTTTTGAGTTCGTGTGATGAGACTTCTGCATTACCATTGCTCAAATCTCCAAATACACTGTGCCAAATTCAAATACATGTAGAGTCGTTGTTGGATCTCAGATTGGCAAGACAATATTGGCAGCAGGTGCAGCAGTAGAAGGCGGCATGAGCATTGGAGTTGTTGTCATGAGTCTTTTAGCGGCTTCGAAGTATTCTCGCAAGTCTGAAGGTGAAGAGCTAGAACAGCAACAACTGACGGGTGAAATGTGTTCCTTGGTGTTGGTGAGACCGGATATTGAAGTGGATACTGTTTGGGCTGAATATACAGCAAGTGCCAAAGAATCATGGACAATGATGAATGGTGATTCGCTCAAGTCATCATGGGGAAGCGGTTTCGGTAGCCTGTTTTCTTCGTCGGATTTGAATGAGCAAGCAACTGAGATTCGGTACCATCGTGATGTTGATATTATTGCCGCTGATGGTAGCGAATTAGCGATTAAAGAGAAAGTTTTCCTCTTGGTGAATCGTATCCTCAATGATAAAATGAGTCTTCCTGGATATGTCTATCGGTATCTGATACGAAAGTGCATTGTGCGAGGAAGCGCTTTCAATAATGAGGCCAGTGTCTCAGCTTCCTCTCCGAATTGTAGTTGTATAGCAGATGCACATGGAGTCATAAAACATGTAACAGCGACACTGCTAGAGGTTAGGAAGGGACTTGCCTCATCTCCAGCTATGACGGAGATGTGTGCAAATGCGGTAGAGGTCCTGGTATTTGGAGAATTGTATGATGGTGTATTTGAAGAAATAGTGCAACAGACATTAGAGCAGCACAAACGTTTTGTCTCGAAAGTAGAATGTCAGAAAACAATCGCATGTGGGGCGTTGGACTCGAGCGAAGAAGGAAGTGAATCTTCACACTTATCCCAATCTGCCATAGAGTTCCTAGAAATGCTGCCGAAAGCCCACACAACCACGGAAAAACTGTTTTATGCCGTGGCGTTCTTAGAAAGTGTCTCTGCGCATTTCTCTAGTTTATTTCAGGATAGATGCATTGATGCTGATACCTTGTTAACAATGGTATGTCAGCACATTCTCGCTGCAACTGAGGTGAATTTTCATGCTGAAGTTGCTTTCATTGAAGAGTTTGCCAGAGATGAGCAATTGCTCCGAGGTAAAGAGGGTTATGCTCTAATCACATTGCAGGCATCATTACATCATTTAACTGCATGTGATGAGAATGATGTGCATGACACACCTTCCAAGGCCGATGCAAATGATGTTAGATTGGAGTCGAAATCAACAATCCACACCTCAAGTTTAACAAATAATGAAGATGAAAGATGAAGGAACTCTATGCATGTTGTAATATTAAGCGAAAATGTCAAATTCAAATCATTAGAGCTTACTAAAGCTTATGAAACTACTGAACAGAATACTGTCAATATTAACAGCCCCCAGATAGCCCACCTATTGTAGGTACTACATATTGTACTAAATTAAAAATCTAGCTAGCCGCCAGTCGCCGTCGCCCCACCGTACCCTGTTCTGACTCCAAATCCAAATCTCAAGACAGATCTCAACTCACCATATTTATTCATTCATCAGTCATCAGTCATCAGTCATCAGTCATCAGCCTTATATTCACCAGCTCTTCTGTCATCGGTCACTCATACTTGATCAGTCTCGGCAGGGTCTCAGCAATGGAAAACGACAGTACTGGCTTGGGATATCACATCACTGGCGTCACTTATAACTCGTCCGGAGCAAACAATTTTTTCGTGAGTCAAAGTGAAAGTGCTTCTAAGAGACAGCATCCATTCCCTGTTGCTGCACCACCGAATCCAAATAATGTGAAGTACAGTGCATCACCACTTGACTCTAGTGTATTCCTTCGGTCATCTTTTCCCCCGCCGCCGCATGATCTACATCCGACGGTGCCATTTCCTCCAGTTTCTTCCTCTCCCCAATTTCCACCGCCACCATCAGGCTCTCCTCCCGATTTTGGTCTTCCGCTCAATGTTGCCGGTGCAGCGCTGACGTCTTCGTTGCAAAAATTGTCGGCGCAATCACTGCCTCCTTCATCGGCAAAAATACGAGAATGTAATACAGCGTCTCAAACAATTTCAGGTCAGCTTTCTATGGCACCCTCAGCGAATGAAAATCACACGAAGAATGAATCTCAAACTAACAACAGCATCAAGTCTGAGCAATCAAATGATCCAATAGAAAAGGCACGTGCTATTGCTCGTCGATTTCACGAAGAAAGCACACAACGTTCGGCGGCAGGTACTGACTCGATAGTATGTGACAGTAGCATTCCAGCCGACAATAGTTACGACCACAAACGTAGAGAATACTTTACCAAGGAGAGAAACAAACTCGACAAATTCAGACTAAAGAACTTGGAATATGTAATAAAGCACGATGAAATGGAATTGCGTCGGCATGTGGATGGCATGAATCAAATCACGTCCTTCGAAGAAAAACAGAGCATTCAATTGGAGTTTGCAAAACAACAGCAGATAGAACGACAAATGAAGCTGGAACAGAGAGGACAACATACCACACAGACTATTATGATGAATGCATCCGGTGGTGGGATAGGATCGAAAGATCAACAGCGAGCAGAACGTGTGAGGAAGCGACAATGTATAGAGCGAGGGACTTCACACGTCAAAAACTCGAATGATGTATCAGCGGGAAGGCGAAGAAACTCGCTTTATATCACCAACCTACCAACGGATGGATCCACCACTGAACGTATTTTGCACTCTCTGTTTTCATCGTACGGTAGATTAGATAGAGTTACAATGTATCGGCATAGAAGTACCGGGGATCTGAAAGGCGATGGATTAATTGTGTTTGGGAGAGACGCGTTAGAGGCATATGACAAAACAGGCGCTGATGGAGATCTGATTGATAATGTGTGTATGCAGGTAAGCAAGCCGATGCACAGTGCATGGCAACGTAAGTGGAACTCATTAACTTTAAAGATTTTGTTCGCGTGAAAGATGAATGGTGCAGAGCTTCCTTGTGGAACTGCAATGGGAGTGCAACCTGCAGATCTGAACTATAAGGAGAAAATATCTACAAATAAGGGCCAAGAAGATGGCGCGGCCAATGATGGTGAGTAAAATATTGCAATGTGCTTGCTTGTATGATAGTAGTTCTGACATCAGTATTCAACATACTTCTTTGGCCTAATTTTAGCAGATGATATACGTAGCAAAGACGATGCTGTTCATGAGCAAGAAGTGTGTGAAGGCACTGGTCAAGAGGATGATTTGGATGACTTTTTTGCTTCGCTTCAGTAGAAAGTAGAAATAGCATCTGAATCTATCAAGTTATATACTGATTAATCCACTCCGGCTAGTATTGATTAATCTAATACATTATGCGATTCACCTTTTAATGTACAGCAATATGAATTGTCATAGGTACGAACATAGGAAAATCAATGCAAGAGACTAAGTCTGCAAAAAAATAAATATCTCATGCTTGAGAGGCTGAAAGTGTAAAAATGATATTCCGCGACGGGGAATCGAACCCCGGTCTCCCGCGTGACAGGCGGGGATACTAGCCACTATACTATCGCGGATTAGCAAGGTCCCACCGGGATTCGAACCCGGGTCAGTGGAATCAGAATCCACTGTGATAACCAACTACACTATGGGACCGATCTGTACGCCAGGTGACCCATTTTTATACTGAAAGTGTATTATTACCGAAATCTTAAGGTACAAAACACACAGCACACAGCATGCAGGGAAAAGAACATAGAGAATAGAGCTGGAGGCAACTGTTGGAACGGACAAAAAATAATATTGGATAGCAAAGTAAGAACTTCATTTAATTGGTTGGAATGCACTGAATGCATTTCTTTCCTGTAGCCACAAGACAAGGGTAGTAAAATTTTCTCTCCAAGAATATTTGTTGTTCTCAACGCAATCTCACACCATTCAAAAAGATCAGCAAGATAAGATTAGTCTCAACAATCACCCCTTTTATCATCTTCCATCCGCACAAGGTGTCATTGAAACAACAGTCTTCCATCTAGAGAGTCATCAACTGTAATTCTTCTCTTAGACCTACTGCTCTGGCTGGATAAGTCCTACCCCACCAGCATTTCTCTTGTACACCACACTCACTTCATTTGTCTCCTCATCACGGAATACATAGAAGTCATGATCAATGTAATCAAGTGCAAATATAGCTTCTTTGATGGGGATGGGGGTACTCAAATCGAAGCTGAACGAAACAAAAGACATACAATTAGCATAGTATAATCCATTAATCCATGCTTTACATTCAAGAAAGATTCATACCTTTTGATTTTGGTAACTACAGTTTGTTCAGGATCAATATAGTTCTCGTCCACTGCTGCACCCGAATCATCAACCTCGATTGAGTTAAGTACATCTGCAAGATTTTCGCCCATGTTTGGTCCCCCATGGTATCCGTCCAATCTTCTCTCTTTGTATTTGCGTAGCTTCCTTGCCTGGTGGTATAATCCGAATGTTAATATCACGAACGAATAACGAGTGAGCATAGTCTAACCAGGCACCACGAGCCGTACATCGTTTACTTACAAGTCGATTCGCTACTAAATCAATAGATGCATACATGTCAGGGGAATCCTCTGCTACGCGAAACGTAGTTCCCTTCAATGTAGTGACGACTTCAGCAGTGTGGGCATTCTCAACCTGTGGAGGAATGCGGCAAACACATGAAAGTGCCGAGAGTGTTAGTCCTTGACCGCAGGGTCACAATTAGATGGGCCCTATCACTTACCTTAGGGTTCTTATTCACCGTCAAGTAGACATCGCAGTGAGACACAGCAGTCGGAAGCTTCCCCAAAGTCTTCTCAATCTTTTGATTCACATAATCAGTTAGGGCCGGAGTCAAATCAATGTTATCACCAGTGATGACAATAGGTGCCTTGACTGTCATCTGGAGTGATGTAGTGATGTGTCGATTAGGAACTGATGGGACCGGGGAGAATGAAGCACATGATGTGAGTAGGGATAGGAGGACTAGAGATGTGGTACGCATGATGGAACTGGGAACTGGCGCTGCTTGGGAAGTTCTATTGATTGCACTACTCGTCGGTCTTGTTGATTGGGTTGTTTTTGGTCTGGTCGGATTTGTGAGGACGAGAATTGCCAATGCAGATGATGGCTGTCAACTGTCAACACCAAGACGGCAGGCGTCAGGCGTTCAGCTATGGTAGCAATCATCTTCAGTCTTCAGCCAATCACTTTGAGTGTTGGACTCCCATATCCCTAGTGAGTTTCTAACCCCTTGGGAACCCGATGATTGAATCTAAATTCAATCATCCAATTTGACGTCCGTTGGATTTGGATGTACTAATTCCTTTGTTAATTGTAAAGATACCATAATTTATTCCTGAGAGACCTCTCGTCCCATCACTTGTTGAGCCCTAAGTCTTCCGCACAATGTCCTCCCACAACAAACCCGTAATACCTAATTGACCGACACACATCAACTCAATTTTTTGTTCCTTTCCTTTGATTCGGCCCCGCTAACACAATGACAAGAGCTGGTAATTTGGAGCTTTGCAGCACCAATCTTATCTGCCACATTTTCTGGCAAGATGTTGCGACGGCCGAAACGACGACGGGAAGTGCGGTTTCAAAGCACAGACCAATATGATGATGAGACACACGACGATGATCGTCCAATGCAGATTGAAGCTGGCTCTTTGCCATCCGCAAATGATGTAGACGAAGATGGAGCCGCTGATACGGAAATGGGGGGTCTGGGAGCGTATGCAGACGAAGAGGCAGACGGTTCTGATTCTGATTTCGATTTGGATGACGACAGCTCTGAAAGATCTTTTGAGATTGATGATAATGATCGATTAATGCATGATCTAGTGGATCGCGACCCTGAATGTCCGGAACTTCCAGAACCAAGTAATCAAGAGACAGATGACGATGCCGAAGATGCAAACAGGAATGCAGTGGATGAGGAAGGTCCTCGTATTATCTTGTCCCAAGATGCCGGTTATCAAGACGATGGCACAAAAAATGATGAATACAATAAGTGGCGTGGTATGCATTATGATGCTGAGACAGGGAAATTCAGATGGGATCCCGACCAAACCAACACCGATGAACTTAGTGAGGTACCAAAGCCAAGTCAGTGGACTAGAGTGCCTCCGAGCAAGATGAAGGAGATCAAAGTTACATTTAATGAGGGGCGAGAGGTGTTGTTGGATCAATATATTGAGGAGCATAAAGCATTTCTTGCGAGGCTTGAAGAGCTAAATATTCCAAAATCGAAAGAAGGGCTGTTCAATCATTTGTTTGGCGAAAAAAGTAGATTTGCTCACGCAATGACCCGGACGCTTGATATTTCATACGAGGAGTTCGCCAAGTTTATTGCCACTGTCGGTTTTACGGCAGAATTCAATCAATCAGCTGCGCGTCTTGAAGAAGACAGTAGAATCAATTTTAGTGGTTACATGGGTGCATCTTTGTGTAATGAGATTTGGAGGAAGATAGCAACGGCTGGGAAGGATGGATCAGGAGATAAGTTATGGGCAGAGTTGGAAGAAGCTCTCAACCGAGATTGCAGAGAACTATTTCTTACTGGAGATGAAAAAGTTTCAACAATGCGAATTGCATTAGATGATGACAAAGTGCACTTCCATTTCTCTCTTGATGCACTTCGTGGTGATCGCGAGTTTCTGGTTGGAATGAAGGGCTGCCAACACGTAAAAGCAAATTGCAGAGGATTCACAATCCACTCCGCAGTCTCGTCAGCAACTGGAAATCCTTTGAACTTTTCAGTTGAAAGAAGTGGAGACACGTCCACCTCCGTTTACAATAGAATGGTTCGTTTCATGTTCGACCACGCCTTCACTAATGGCGGAGCAATTCATGAGGCGCTCCGTGGTGTTACATTTTGCTCCGACCGTGGATATTGGGACCCTACTGTTATCATATTTCTACTCGGATTTGCTGCAACTGTCTTTGGAACCTGGAAAAGAGCTTATTGGAATCCGTTCACATACAACCAGACAACAAAGCTTGGTGGGAGACAGGTCATTGACACAAGGTTTGGTCGGAGCGTCTACAATTCTTTCAGTGTGTGGAAAGATACAATGATAAAAGCTGTAGCTTGGCGCAGTGGTACGGGCAAAGTTTCAATTGCTGCTACCAGTGATGTCTCCAGTGCAAATGCTAATGAAGTACAAAAGATTGATTTCACTTTCAAGTCCGGTGTAGATGCCAAGTGGTACAGGGATGAATCCATTTCACAAGCGGAACGTGATTTGAAAGCATTTCCGGAGATTAAAGCTATTGGAGCAGTAGAAGACGAAGAGCTATGGAGTATTGTTGAGACACACTTGCTTTCACTCCCTGTCAAGATGCTCACTATGTCCGACCTTGATACAATGTGGTTCGAGCTGCGGAAATTTTCATGGACCTCATCCTCTGTTGACCATACTTTACGCTCTGCGGCACCAGTGATAGGTCCAAATGATCCTATATATCAAGATTTTTTGGTCACCCTAACATACGGTGGCATGTCTGGCATATTGAAAGGGGACACCAACGAAGAGATTGATGAAAGTGATTCGGAAAGCAATAGCGATAATGGCAATGATCTCATGTCCGCAGTGAAGGTGAAAGATATCCTGCAGTTGCTTCGAGGAGAAGTGAGTGCTACGACACTTGAAGATTGTATCGACAACGTCGATAGGGATGAATCAAGCATGCAATAGCACCCCGTCATCGCAGCTAACTAGTATGCTGATAGCCCTTGGTCATGATCGTTCTAGGGCTGATCTTGACAAGCAAAAACAAATTACTCTCATCAAGAAGTGGACCAAGACGGTAAAAAAAACATCTACTCATGTGAAACTCCTCCCCCCATCTGTTAGTGGTAGTGACGACGATGATACCTCTGAATGTTCGTCCTCCTCTTCCTCCTGTGAATTTTATGAGTACTCTTTTCCCTACGATATGCTGAATGCGAAAGATCTAACAAACGAGCTTGCAATGCGCATGGGTGGTCATCGCTACATTGCTTCTGGGTCTGTCCCCGGACCTCACAGAAAGCCGGCAAATAAAAAGCAACGAGTTGAAGCTTTGCTTTATTTGGACAAGCATCCTAATGAAGTGCAAAATCAGGACGAAGAAGCAGAAGAGGACTTGTTATTGTCGGACCTCACACGTGAAATTATTGGTGGGGTGATCAAGAGAGCTTTCCTCAAGCCACACAAAGATATGGCAGATAAAAGTGCAACTCGCTTCGGACATCAGAATGAAATGCCATACCTCAAACAATACTACGACGACAGCAGAAATGGTTTGGTGCCCGACATTGACATCTTTCATATTAGAAACTGTGGGTTGGCTATGCAGACCAAAAGAGAGTATGTTCGTGATAGCGCTGATGCAATTGCATTTGAAAATATTGGATTTGAAAGTCTTGACAGCCATCCTGTTGAATGCAAGTGTAGATCTGGTGGTGGATATCGTGGAAGTGTAAAAAAAGCCATGGACATCCAGAAAAGAATTGCGGAGCTTGAGGGAAGAGATGGACGGAGACGACTTGTTTCTGGAAAGGGGGCTGTTTATGCAGTGGTTAAATCATCGGATACTGACAAGATGAAAGAACTTCTACCGAACTCCCATGAACGGATTCAACTTCTCCATCATGCTTTTTGTTATGACAAGAAGAAAGCAACTTTGCTTGTTGGCAAATCAGATGGAAGATTACTTTATGGTTTGGTTGTTCAGTTTGAGGATGAATTGTTGGAGAGCTACGGCCGAATACTTGATCATCTATACGAATATGGTCTTAAGCAGTTCTACGAAGATGATATCAGCAAATTGCCGACCAAGCTGATCGAAAACATTATCCTTGGCGATGATAAATTGAAGCAGAAGTTCCAGCTTGATGACTTCTTCACATCATTCTTGACTTTCCAAGCTCTCATTCCTTCAAAATCTAAAGCCAACTTCCCCATCCCACCATGTGAAAAAGGCATTCCCTTCGAACACTCACTCTGGAATGGTTCAAAGGGTGGTTCAGATACGGTGACACGATTCACCTACAATTGTCAAGTAGTTTTGCCCATCAGGACTCCACAAACTGTCGTTTCTGCTCGATTGTTGATGTTATATATGGTTCTCTATCATCGAGGTTGTCAAGCTGTAACTATGAGAAAGCAGCCTGATGCAGACATTGATACACTGAAAACCATCCGAGATAGGAACAACAAGCGCATTGCCTTCCATTCCACTCTCCAGTATTTATGCTCACTTCTACTTCAAAATGCAACCTCAGCTAGAACCTCATCTGCTGGAGAGGTACAAGAAGAAGATGCAAACATGCCTTTAGTGGAACCTGCACCTCGAGCAACAAGAAGTAACCGAGCGTGGCGGCATGAAACAGATGATAGGATAGGCGAAGCTGCTGGCAGAACTGGTGCTACTCCAGGTGGCAGAGGAAAGCCACTCCGTCCCAAGAATCCATCTGCCGAATTTGCATTATTTCAAAAGCGAGCTCAAGTTTGTCCAGGTCGTCCAATGAAAGTTGGTAAACTGAAGCAAAAAAGAGGTCAAGACGGTAAAATTCAATTTGTTCGCCGTGTCTGTGCTCTTTGTGGAACGGAAGGGTGTTCATACGAGTGCAATGGTTGTCATCAAGCACTTTGTTTCGATACTGATAGATGTATTGCTCTATCAGAGGCACTCAGTAGTGACAGAGAATTAGAAATGAAAGCCAAGGCCCCTGGACTAAAGTCTCTTACAAGCGGTGATGTACCTGCAAAGTGGTGTCGAGCTGGAGAGACAAAGAAGGGTTCAGGAGAATACAAATACGTCCTGAAAACTTGCTTTCATCATTGCCACCCAAATTACCTTATTGATATTGACTTGAATTTGGAATCAGATGATGATGCAAGTGATGTTGATGAACAGCTCGAGAGAGTTTCACAAAATGCATCTTCCTTGAACAGCCCAGAGGCAGCAGCTTAGATGAGTGAACTGTTATGTGCTCTTGCAATTCTATTTATTTGAAGTATTTGCAATAGCTATTTTACGTACGCTGGATAAGATAATGATTGATTCTTTATTTGTTGCTTAAACTTTATACAGTAAATAGTATATCACATTCACATCACCATTGGCTCACAGCCTTGCATCATACTAATCATATCAAAACGTCCATGGCTGAGACTCCTCAACAAAATCTCCGTACTCTTCGTACTCTTCTTTCGTTTCCTCGGCAGTCCTTGCACGTACAGCTTGTTCAACAGCTCTTCCTTCGATCTCATCAATGTCCATCAAGTTAGAATTATCGATATCATGTGCAGGCTTGGTCGGTCCACGAACAAACCTGCCATCCTTGTTGTACCACTCTTCAAGGAACTCCAAGCTGTGGCGTCCAGCTGCATGCGTAAACATCATGTCCAAAGATTTCTTGCACGGAAACTCAACACAAAAGCGTCGAAACATGGGACCATCTACAACCATCCCGGGAGCTGAGTACAAAGAAACATCCGTCTGGTCAATCAAAAAAGTATTCTGCTTTCCAGCATTGCCTGTGAGAAACTGATGTGCTTCTTCATAATTGGGAACCTTGAGCTTGCACTTGAGCACACCAGAAAGTACACGGAATTCATACCAATACTGAACCGTGTCTTCGTTAATTGATTCGAGAACTACGGACCATGTTCCAATGCCAAGATCTCCACGGTTGCCTCCGAGGAGATCTGGCTTGTTCAAGGAGCGTGTTACAGCCACTTCATCAACTTCAAACAAAACAATATTCCTCTTGTCGGGCATGTTGTGAAAGGAATGGTAACTGCCATCAGACTCACTTTCTTCCTCATTCTGTGCAAGAGCAACCACTGCATTCAATGGAACTATAGCCGTTGCATCAGGAGAACAGAGAGCCAATGCATTCGAATAACAAGCCATGTGGGTAGATGGGGTTTCATCAGTGGCAGGCTCGTCGGCATGATTGCGACTGACCATCTGACGGGCTTTAGAACGGGTCAAGCGTGGAGAGAATGCTTGTACAGCTTTTCTAGGAGAGCTGAGATAGGCGATTGCACGGCCATAACGACTTTTGGGTGGCATTGTAGTGGTTGGGATTGGGAGGATAATGGAGTCGATCGGATTTATGAGGAGACGATTTATGAAGAGGCAGAATAACATGCTGCTTGCTTTCACTTGCTCAAGATTAGATGAGAAAATGTATCATGATTCCATTTGTTGTCAATACAATGATACACGATCAGTTTATTCAAAACAGAATAATAAAAAAATCAATGCACATGATAGGTCAAATTTTCATTACTACTATTACTTCTAAATAATTGTAGGTAGCAAAACCTCCAATAAGACAGCAACGAAGACGGCCCCGGCCAAGGGATATCCAACACCAAAGGCAGCCGCATTCAACTTAAGTGTTGACATTAGCAAGGCAGGAGAGAACTCTGGATGAATGCCTGCCTTTCTCCTCAGACGAACTACACAAGCAAGACAGGCGAGAACTGGTGGTTAATCAGTCTCTGGATGAGTGCCGATCCCCTCAGACGAAGTAAGTAGTTGTATTGTATTTCGTAGCAAGGCAGGCGAGAACTGGTGGTTAATCAGTCTCTGGATGAGTGCCGAACCCCTCAGACAAACGAAACTAGCAAGGCAGGCGAGAACTGATGGTTAATCAGTCTCTGGATGAGTGCCGATCCCCCCAGAGGAAGTAAGTAGTTGTATTGTATTTGCGTAGCAAGGCAGGCGAGAACTG
>JALLPH010000328.1:0-22015 GCA_036939855.1 Cyclotella choctawhatcheeana
TTAAACTACCTAAATACAAGACAGCAATGGGCAACAGCCTTTCTTTTCCACATCCCGCAGAGCAACAGCCTGGGCCATAAGGGGTTAACCTCTTCCAATTGTCGGGAAATTGAATAACCAGTGTATTCAATTACGCCCGACCGACGGCGGCGACGACGACGAAAGCGTATAGACCCTTCAGTGTCTACCGGAACAGGGGGAGCAGCAAAAGTATCACCAGCAAAGGCGTCTGAGCCCTCTACACCGGCATTCCTCACGGCGGCGGCGGAAGCAGCTTCCATCTCCGATATCCACATTTGTCGAGAAGCGGAGGCCCCATTTCCCAGGTCATCAAAGTCAACCTCCAGCAGATATTTGTCCTCATCAAGTAGCGTAGATGGATCAGTCCAAAGTAGGTCCTCGCAGCGGCGAGCAAGGGCCTTAGTTTGTGTAGGCGATAGACCATCCGGACCTTTTAAATGAACAGTGCCGTTTCGGAAGGTCCATTGACGATGAGTGATCTGTAAGAGTTGAAGGATAAGGCCGTTGCACCAATGACCAGCATGTTTGCTAAGGTGTCGCCGTTTTATGTCAGCCAGTCGTACATCATAGAAGAGCCGCGGAATTCGACCCTCCAATAAGTTCCGAAAGCCTAATAAATCAATCATCTCTGCCAGCTCGTAGTATTCCGATCGGGGTGTACACAGAGACGTCATCGGGACATCACCTCGGTTGCGGAGGTATTCAGAGAGGAGAAGGGTGAGAGATGCATCAGTTCGCTGTGAGGCTAACCATTCAACCAGCCTGTCAACAGATGAGTCAAAGACAGCACTCCTAGCAGGATCACGGCAAAAAATAATGTGTTGTGGCCGTTCTGGATGGCACCCGCAATTAGGACAGACATCAACTGTATGACCATTTATATGATTCAGAAGATGATTGTTACCGAAGAAGCCAGAAACCTGTTTTGTAGCCCATACCGAAAACATCTCAGGACAGCGAGTGAGAACTTTCTCTACGCCATCCCAGTAGACAGAGTCAAATGTGCCAGGAGGGAGAATATCTTTGACATAGTAGTGTTCACGCCCTATCTTATCACCCCAATGCCGTGTTATTGCGCGCTCATATGAGCCAGTGACTTTCCTACCATCAATGCTGACTACAATGTCTTCTCCAGGCAGAAATCGATTGATGTAAGAATTGTGTTCCACGGCCCATCGAAGGGCAAGACCAGCCAACTTATCACAGTCACAATTCAGAATTTCTGCAGGCGTCATTTCGTCACGTGTAAGATATCGGTCAAGATGACCGTGAACGTGGTACATCTTACACTTGGCCGGACAACGGCGAACTAAGGTCTGATAATACCGGAGAACATCTGCCTGACTCTGATTGGCCGGGAGTGGGCGCCATGGATGGTTGCCATGGTGAACAACCCCCTTGTTGTCGCATCCGAACCTGGGTGACATAGAGGGGCTGATGTACTTACCCTCGCAAGCCACTTCAACCAGCATCTGGAGGGCAATGGGCAATGCCACCCAGGATTTCCGCCCGATAGTTATCAGCTGACAGGCGATCACTCTTTTCAGCCCAAGTGAGACTGGCCCTGTTACCGGTGCGCAGACACATGACAATCATAGCACAGGAACAGACATCATCTGCTAATAGAGGTTCATATGCCCCATCACTCATCATCACTAGAGAGTTGGACAGAAGACTCTCGTAAATCCAGGATCCATCACCGTCTGTGACAAAGGTCTTCCACAGAGACTGATTTGGGAGGGCCCTAATACGCTCCAGAAATGAACGCCTCTGTTGTGGTGGAGAGAATGCAGCAGCAACCGAATGAACAATGACCACCGACTCATTCTCTGTCTGTTGGACACTAGCTCGTATGTCCCGAGAGCACTGTCCGGACATAGCAATGGGGTTGCAGAAGGTTAGGGAGAAACGTGTGTTGCGAGTAGAGGTATCCACTGCATACTGGATATAGGACGATGGGGAGGTGGTTTGAAATAGTAGAGTCCGGTCAGCGCTGATAAACCAGTTATCTCTCCGGTGAGGTTTATTCACAAATGCTCCAAGAGGAGTAGGTAGTCTGTGTGTTGCGGAGGTCAAATAGGTGACTGCTCGGCGAAATACAGCAAAATCAGAGCGCGTAGGCTTTTCCAGCGAGAAAACACGAGTGCTATCTGAGCCGTCTGTACTCAGTACCCAAGGATCAACGGTGCGACCATCACAGAGGACCATATCAGCTATACTATGGAGCCCTTTGTACTTACGCACACGGTTAATAGACTGCCAGTCTGATTTGGGAAAGAGGTCTGTTGAGCAGATGACGTCCATTATCGCCCTGTCACCAACCCGAAGTAGGGGTATTAACCACTTGTTGCCCAGCTGAAACTGAACATCGTACCTGTGACACAGACACCAAAATTGCTTCCACCATCCACCCGTTGCCAGCGATTCGAACCGGTCATAGTCCTTCTCAATAACATTTGTACTGAAGCCAGTTTCCATTTGAAAGACCTCAAGGGACTGTCGTAGCATCTGCCCACTTGCGGTACATTGATTCCATTCTGACTGAAGAAGGTGTAATTTGTAGGCAAGCATCTTGATACACGGATTTGGCATGCCCAGACCCATCACGCGCTTTGGAGCCATCCGATAGAATTTCTTGATATTCTCATTTACACGCAGCGGCGAGAGCACATCTCTATACAATTTCTGGAAGGACGCCTCTAGAATGTCAGGATCAATTGCAATTGCAGCAAAGCCGTAGGTTACCTTTGGGATGAGAGAGTATCGGAAACCCAACCAGCCATCTGCTGCCGGACATCTATTTCGCCTCAGCCGTTCTACCCACAGATGGCCAGCCTCCATCTTCTTCTCAATATGATAGCCAAAATCGCCACTGGGACACGACCAGACACCCAGAGTCTCTTCTGGGTCGTTGACGTCACGCAGCGGGATTGCGACTGGTGCACCAGATTTCTGTGGAATCGTCATCTTGTACTTTGGCAATTGACGTAGAGTGCGCAGCTGCGGAACACCATTGACCCACTTCCAAGCCATCATATACCAGAAGCATTTTGCTGCCTTAAGGTAGCCACCAGTGGCTAAAACAATGCCACCCCAATCAGTCACCGCTTCTTGGCAGTCATCAAAGAATTGATCCATGGTCAGGTCACGAGACTTTGCCCGCAGAAGGAGGTCAGTATCATCTACATAAATGATAGCGGCTAGACAGAAGAGTATACCGGTCCACGCCCCAGAAAAGTCAGAGGCGTGACCTAGCCGTTGAAAGGCACCAACCATGAGGCTGCTCACTGCAGAGAACCCAGAGGGGGCCATGCCATTTCCTTGGCCTAGTCCAAAAGTCGGATCAGATCGAGTGCCACCATAGCCAACCGTACTCACACCGTAGCCTGTGCGCAGGAAGAATGTCATCGTCTGTAGAACTGATAATGATAGCACAATAGTGGCAAGTGGAACTTGAAAAGCTTGGAGTGCAATACTAGCGATTGGGTGAGCAACTGCGTCGTAGCAATTGCCAAGATCGACGCTTGGTATCCCAGCCATTTCATGTAGGGCCCGCATCATATCGCAGAATAGAACCTTGCATAATACACCATTAGATGCCTGAACCCCTCTGCGTGCAAACTGCTCCACTGGAACCATTCCATTGTCATATGCCTGGTCCATCATTCTCTTGGCAAAAACCAATTTGTTTAGCCAGTTAAAGTCTGCCTCCAAGAGGCAAATTGCACGCATTTTCTCCACATATATGTTACCAAATTCTTTCTCCAATAATACAGTAAGAGCCGAACCCCATCTCTCCATCGGTATTCCTGTGGTAGCAGCGAGAGAGAGCTTGGCAGCCTCCAGAGCCGAAAGATATTTGTCATGAGCGATTGCTTTGTAGTGGCCAAAGTGGATGTGTGAATAGGACGACTGTATAAATTCGTCAGCATGGAGCCAAAAATATTGAAAGTCATCGGAGCTGACATAGTTCGATATCTCCTCTGTAGACTTGAGAGAGAATATACGATGAGCCTCTTCACACAGTAGACGTGTATGAGCATCCATCTCAGGTGGATACTCATACGTGCCTTCCAGGATAGCCTTAGTGCAGTCAGTATTACCAAGGTAGCCAAAGTCATCAAAAAGATTGCCATTGCAGATCGGAGCATCCCGAGCAAGCTTGAATCGATCTGTTAGCCGACGGGCTGCCTGTGTCTCAACCTCCTCACGAGTGTCATATTGTACGTCACCAGTAGGATGTTTGACTTTAATGCTAGTGGGTGCGCCGCCTCGCCGTGGCTTGGTAGACTTATGGACGCCACTCCAGCGTCGCCGTAGCTTTTCATTGCGAAGGATTTGCCTTATACGAACTACAGCTTTCATGTCTCCACGTTCTTTCGCACGATGTATACAATCCCGAAGATGCTCTATCCGAAGCATCGGGGCAACAGGTTTGAGCTCGCGAAGTCGAGTTTTGCAGGCTTCGATCCTGAGGCCAATTTCTCTATCCGACAGAGAGAAAGGCTGTTGTATATCAGCAACGGCACAGCTCCTAACGAAATGGGTTATGTTGACAGGTTTGCCAAGTTCACGCCGTGCATTAATCGAACGAAGTTGCTTATACAGGTCTCGTCGCTTGATCCAGAGATTAGTTTGAGGACTAAATTCAATGTAGTCATTTTTGAACTGGTTGCAATTCTCCTCAGAGCTAATCTTGTGCTCCGCATTCTCACGGTCCCACTTGTTCATTGCAATTTTAAGCTGTCGCGGCGACACAGTACCAACACCTTCCTGAAGTGACTTCATCTTTGAGTACATATTGTGACGCTCAGTCAGTTTCCGAAGCCGACGGAGATAGGCGACCCGTGTTCTTTTAACAACACATTTCAGGCGTCGTCCCTTGGGTCGCACTAAGTGTGGATAGCCTGCTCCCAGCACTGATTTTGCATCAAAGTCCATAATCCAATACCGATGGTCTCCAGCACCTGCCCGGTGTGGAGATACATAGACATTAACGCAATCTATACCTTGAGTGCAAAAACATCCCGTGATCGGACGAGAGCCGCGGTAATAGCTGTTGGGGGCCTCAAACCCATTTGCAGTGAGAAATCTCTCTGTCATCATGAGATCCCTCTCACCAAAACGCTTTGGAAGGCGCCCCTTATACACATGGTCATTGACATCCATAAATAAGATGATTTCATCGCCTGCATCCTTCCACGTCAATAACTGTCGAACTAGATCCCTTGAGAATAGTGCCCGTGGTGAGATGTTGCCAAGGCCTTTTTTCCGTATGTAGCGGCGGTGTTGGGACCAGACAGTATACCAGCCCCGTTGATTGCCCTTAAGTTGACTGCGAGATGGTTTCACCGGTCGATAGGCAGTGACAATCCGTGTCTTCCTGGTAGAAGTCCCAACATATGTGTAGACCCACCGTCCCAGTCCAGTCTTGTCCTTCCCAGTTTCCAGAGTGAATCCAGCTAGGCGAGGAAAGTTCAATGCCGCTACACCACCGTGTTGAGTCCTGGCAGATGACTCAGTAACATTATTGGCAGTAATCGCCCGACAATCAGAGTCTCCAAGGAGAGCGTCCAGCGATTGGTGAGCCGCCAACTGGCGAAAGTCAGTTCCACACTCCTGTAAAAGTAGGCCGTCAGTCTGATATCGTTTGTTGATCTCCTTTATTTTGGGAATTTTCCAGGCTCGCGACTCGTCATAGAGAGACAGGTTGTTGACATTTTCACCCATAAGGCGGACAATATCCGGCGGTTTGCGTCCCTCAACAAAACCATAGCCACCGTCATGCATTTCATCCACTAGACGATCCACTACTACTTGCTCTGAAGCCAGTGCTGTTGCAACACCAGGGTCATTAGGTGTTTCTGGAGAGTATTGATTGAACTGCCGGTGAGATCTAGCATCCTGGTCTGCTGGCAATGGTTGTACACGACGATTCCTGCGGGATGTACCACGTTTGAATGCACGAAGTCGAGACTTGACCTGTTGGAGATATCGTCCGCCGTCACTGCGAAACCTTCCAGCGCGGGCTTGACTCCTAGTAGAATCAGACAAACCCCTAGTGGCATTAGATGTAGCACCAGCCGAATGAATATTGGTATTAATTCCCCCATAACTCATGTTATTTCCATGTTGTTGCCTAACATGAGTCCCCTTTGGCAACCCACCACCAGTACTAGTTGATTGGGGCCCTCTGTCTACAGTACCATTAAGAGGAGGGCCCGTTCGGGAGGCAATAAACCCACTCCTTCTACCTGCTCCCGAAAAGATAGAAGGCTGGGAATGGGAGGCTATTCGCCCTGCGCCGCTACACGACTCACCTCTTCATCTGAGGGAGAAGGCGCGGCGCTTCCACTTTCCGGCGGGGGGCGGCCGTCCTGATTGAGCTCGCTGATGCGAGTCTTCAGGAGAAGAATACATTGTTGTGTGTCCTTGTAAAAGGCGTTCAGTTGTGCAGACGCTGATGAGTGCTCCGATAAGTCATCAACTGTAGAAGCAGCCATAAGTGGATGATCAAATAAGTTGTCGTCGGGAGAGCATTCGAGCAGTTTCTGTCGTAGTTGGTTTAGTTCATTTCGTAACTCAGGCAGTTGGCACTGAATATCATGCGTAGTGACCGACCTATTCGATGCAGCACCAGTAGTGGACTGGGACTTATCAGTGAGAACTGAGGCAGCGTCGGCCGCAGTTGGATTATATCCCGGCTTGTCCTTAAAACGCAATCCTTTAGCAACTTCCTCCTTGGCTGCATCACTGTAGGTCTTCTTTGCAGAGGTATTTCGTGAATAAGACTTCATTAGGTCCGGCAGAAGGATTGTCATATTGCGTTTCGCCATCTTTGTAGTGAAATCCGAGCGTCCAAGCTGGGCAAGAGGTGTGATGGATCTTGTCTTGGAGTCCCACTTGGCGTCTCTGGCACCAAGACGGTAAGTCTCAGTGCAGCCGGAGAGAATTGCAAGAATAGACCGCTCAGAATAGCCCTTGACATTCAAGAGATAGGCATACAGATACATTGGCAGATTGCCACAAATACCGCCAACGAAGATCTCGTTCTTATCATCGTTGTAGTAGTAAGTTTGTAGCCGCCCTTTGTTCTCGCCCGAGCCATCAATTGCTCCCAGAAAGACTTTTTTACCATCAGGTCGACGAATGTCCAACAACTCACGGCGTATGCAAGTATTTTTGAAGGCCTGACGTCTATCATGGAATTTAGGGTCCATCTCACCTCTTGCTGGCCAGTCGCACATTTTGATACCATCAAAGAACATGACGGTGTGAACATGCTCATAATTCATTTGGGAAAATATACCTCGGTAGAACTCCAGGCGTTTGGTCCGATCATGGTTGCTATTGACATTCAGGTTTAGTAAGTCCGCATCAGTCGAGTATGACTTGAGCTTGCCACGTAGTAGAAAGTCCATTAGTACACCTTCAACCCGAGATTTATCACTCGCTGACACTTCAATTGCATTGAACTTCCGTAGGCTATAGGCGTATTGAACTACCTCATTCTCCTGAGCACCTAGAATATCCTTTCCTTCTGGGAGACGGACCTGACTGCGTCGAACAACAATAGGAGGAAATTCCGACCCAGCATACTGCATGGCATTATAACCAGACTTAACGTTACCCTGCATCCACTCCTCGTGCCTCTCAAGATCATTCTTGAGTTTTACAGTCAGAGAAGTGGAGTCCCAATCATTTGGCAAACCAACAAAAGCATAGAGCGTTGACGACTCAAGAGCGTCTACATCTTTTCGCCGAACTTGACAGCCAAGTGCCGAGAGAGAAGGATAGGAAATCTCTAAGACATGATCCAGGGTGAACCTCGAGCCAACCAAAGCAGCAACATACAGTGATTTCTGTACTTTTAGTTCACCTGTCTTCTTGTTAATTTCCCCAGGACGAACCTTCTGTAGATCCCAAGGGTTGGTAATTCTTGCATAGATTTGTGCCGAGTCAAGATCTGATGGAAACTTTTTAGGGTCTGTGAGAGGGGGGATGGGATCGCATCCCGGTTCAGGGTCCCAAATGGGATACCATGCCAGGTCGGGATCATTCTTCTTGAGAATAGCAAACGCCTTGGAAAGAGTTGCGTGACAAGCAGTAGCCGGCTCTCCACTCTTCTTACATGGGGGACAAGTAATTGAGACAAAGTTGGCCACGCCATCAACTGTAGGATCGCGGCGAGGTCGGGTGTTAAGTAGACGGCCACGTGCGGATGATGCCAGCGTTGCGGGCGTATTCAGAGACGAAACAGTAGATTGAGTAGCTGAGGTTGTAGACTTCGTGGCAATAGTAGAAGGAGGAGAGGTAACTGAGTTGGGTTTAGAGCTTTGAGAGTTCTTCTTCTTCTTCTTGGGAGATGGAGGCGGTTTTGACTGTTGCGGGGGAAACAATTCTTCAGCTGAGTTGGCCACTGACATCCTATCTTCATCGTCGTCAGTCCCACTTTCTACTTCTATCGTTTCAGAGGGTTTGCCTGTGGCTGCCGACCGCGACGATACACCAGGAGAAGGATCACGAGGAGTAGGCTGCTTGAATTCAGAAGAGCGGCCTCTCTCACGAGACAAGGAGCGATCTCCCCGGTTTTTCATCTCAATCAGAGAGGCTATATTATCCTCGTGGGACTGTAGCTTGTCCAATCGCCCAAGTGCCAATAGCTTTGCCAGACGAGTACGGTCACCACTCTCAAGCCTGCGAGTCAGTGCAGCCTTTGTGCCAGACGTGCCTTGGCCTCGGAGCTGTAGCAAAGCCTTCATCTCTTTCACGTTCAGCTTGGAATAGACCGCCCAGTAGAAATTCTTCTTTTCGTCTAATTTGTAAGAGATCTTGCCACGTTTGAAGCCGGCCAGATCCGCATACATCTCCTTCGGTTCCTCAGACTCCTCGGTAGAGGTAGTGCCCGACGATTTCATACTCTCATCATCAACTTTGTCACTCTCATCATCAACTTTGTCAGCATCATCTCCAGTGTCAGCAGCAGCGACATTATCGGACGTATTCTTGACGGCAGTATCATGATCCTCATCCACAGCCGATCGTGTCTCCATATCTTCGACGTCGCCGATATGTGCATCATCATCGTCCTCGGACGGAGCCATCTCAGTGTCTTGCCGATGCAGATCATCCGCCACGGGCTTATCGTCGCCACAACTAATCGAACTAGCATCTTCCCATTCACTTTCATCATCCGACTGATCAGAGAACGTTTTCCAAGCATTCTTCGACTCATCTACTCGTACGCCCCTTGATCGAGCCGCGGGATCGGTACGGGTAGGCAGATCGGCGGCCGTAGAAGCTACAGAGGTTTTCATTGCCGCGGCGGAATCGGAAACACTCTTCGACTTCAACGCGGAGCGTGCCTTCTGCTGCCGTGCTGCTTTTTTGGCTGCATCGATTGCACCGGGGGCGAGAGGAGGAGTAGGCGCGGCTGGGACGGCGGACTTCGGGTGAAAAGCAGGGGCGGTTGGCCGAAGAATGGACTCGGTGCCGGCGGATCGTTTACTGTTTCCGCGGGACTTCCGCTGCGGGCTGGAGCAGATCGTCTCAGGCGTGACGCCTAGAACCCTGCCGGGCATTACGAAGGCTTTCGAGGGACGACGAGAGGACATCGTGGGCACTGGTAGTTGAATTGGGGATGAGAGAGAGGCGTAATTGTACGACGATATTGGTGAAAATGGAGGTGGCCATGGTGGCCGCCACGGAGGATCGAGAGGTTGATGGGGGGATTGTACTAGTTCCTCTGTAGAAAATGGGCGGGAGGGAGCAAAAAAACAATGACGAACAGTCGAACCATGGCGAGGACAGCGGGGGAGGCCGATACCGTCACCCCATACCTCAAAGCCATCCAAACTACAGCAACCATCCGGACAATACCTGTTGAATCGCGACAGCGGTGGAGGGTGCTGTAGCGATGGCGACGGTGATACAGTAGCGGCGGCAATTCTTACCATGCTTCCTGCTAGAAGAGATGTTTTTGTACTAGTTCCTCTGTAGAGTTCTGTAGAATTAAGTAAATAGGTGCATAATTTGATGTGTAGACTAGACCTAAATCGGAAAAGTACCTGTTAAAATGGGACTACTGCTACTGACTTGCAGAAGATGAAAAATGAAAGTGTGAGTTGTTTGACTGCTTGGTGAGATCTTGATCATGCATGGTGTACCCAAGTCAAAATAGTTCTTATCGGAATATGCGTTGACAGTATGCAAAATATGATGTGCGGTTGATGGATAGTTAAATCATGCCTTTCACTCATGCGACAGCACGGCGCCTTTAGTTGGGGTCAAGTTCAAAAGAAAAGAGTGAAAAGTAAAGTACTACTACCAAACATAATCATATGATGACATCAACAGGAACTGATGAAGATGGAGTCCTAGCATATGGAGTTTATTTCTTCCTCCATTTAGAGTTCTTGATTGTGAACTATCAAATTCTAGATAGTATTAGATTTCGGGACTGCAGATTTGCCGAAGTGACACTTTGTTCACTATTTCAATCCACAGCCATAGTTGTAAACAATAAGTAATTATCATAATAGTAAAATAGACTGCTCATGTTCATCAATGGACTATCCACAATGCTAAGTATCAGTGTGATTGCAAGAGGCTACAAGTACACTTCTTTCACACAACTACAACTACTTCAGCTTGCCAAAAATAATTTGGGGTGTACACTTTGAGGTGTCCATTGTACATCTCTTACGTCGGAGAGGTCCGAAAATGTATACCATGTCTTGCCATGTTATGTAATTTTCTTATTATCCAAGGCGAAGTTAGCGCAGACGGACACATCCAAAGCTTCACCATGTTGTGAAGTGACAGCTCTCTCCACCTGCTGAACCGCTGGCTGAACCATGAAGGCGATCAACTGTGCCATTATTATTGCTCTATCAGTCAGTTCAAACTGCGACAAGGCAACCGGCTGGTCTACTTTGCCGTCAGCAACCCAACTAAATCACAAGACCGTCACTCTTTTCAGATCATCCAAACGCAACGACGCTTCCGATGATGATTCATCTGCAGATGAAGATCCCATCGCTCCGCCACCATCGTCAACTGCCTCCTTCGGTGTAAGCTATATAGGCGGCGATCCCTGCGGATCCAAGTACAACGATGATCCATTCGATGTCCATGCCAATGATGATGTCGGTAAGCCGGGGATGCCGGAGGAGATGAAGGATCGAATTGCGGCAATGGCGGCGGAGATTTTAAAGAGTCAGCAGCCGCAGAACGAGTAGGTTTGTTTACGAAAAGAGAAAAAGAAATGTAATTTGGTGACGAGAGTAATTCTTTCAATGTGGGAATTATGTGATTAATTGTACGTTGGTTTTTGTGATTATCTTGTAATTTTGCATGACATCTTTGGATGGGGGTAGTCAAAAAGCCAAATGTAAGTGATTCTATTATAAAGGCTCAGGTTGTCCTGGAATTTTAACATGCATAATCTCTTATGTTCATGTGTTGCTTTTTGAAATATACAATATATAGTTACAACTGTGGATAGTAGCATTCTCGTTGAGTACAGCAATGCTTTTGCACTGACTTCGTTTCGCCTTGGGGGTTAAAGGTAGTGCAGGTTCCTTGATACCCTTATCAAGTTGAAATGGGATAAAGTCCCACAGCATCCAACACTGAATTCCAAACAATAACGGCCGGAAGCATCAATACTGTCCCAACCGTCACATTAGTTGCCAAATCAATCTCTCCAATCTTATACTGATGAGCCAACGAAAAACTCGCCATCGAAATGGGCAAGGATGCAATTAGCACGGCCGCTCTTCCTGCCTCGTCATCAAACTTCATTAGATTTGCAAGAACCACCATTATAAGCGGGATTACAATCAATTTCGACAACATGAAGAGACAAATCTTGAGTTTGGGGAGTTTCACCAGTTTCTTGACAGAATGCATCCACACACCCATGGCAAATAAAGATATGGGACTGACGCAATCTCCTAACCAGCCAAGTGTTGCCCCGACCCATTCAAGACCGGGAATGCATGTGGGAGATGGACAACGGAGATACTGTCCCGCCGTGGATAGGCTGATGATGAATCCGATTATGAGAGCAATGAGGACTGGATTTCTTGCTAGTTGTTTTGCAATGTCGAGCCAAAATTGTTGGTGTGATAGATGCTCGACTTTCACAATGGACCACCAGCGAGTAGTTCTTTCATCCATATTCAATGTCTCTTTTTCTTGAGGATTGGAGGTATCATTTTCGTCAGATACAATATTCAACCGGATGGAGGAGCTTTCATCGGATGCAGTATTCAATGTTGGGCTTGGATCGGTTTCGGAAGTTACAACTGGCACAATTCGCTTGGCATTATTCAATTGCGGCAGTTGCTCTTTTTCAACCATGTGATACTCGAAGAAAACAAGTTGAAGAGGAAGCTGAAATATCCATGAACTTATGGCGGCTGCCACACCGTACTTGATTCTGTTTGGGGTGTTGATTGTTAGTTTTGCAAGGTGACTCATTGAATTTAGTGAAAAGATCATATTGTGGTTAGACTTACCCTAACGCCGGCTGGCCAAACATGGCCGTGCATATTGGCACGCCGAGAATGACTGTCGAGATCCACGAAAAGCTTAACCACAGTACGGCAATGTATCCTAGTCCATTGACAGGTCGTTTTTCTCTCCAATTGGAAAACAGAACTGCAAGGAATGCAATAAACAGTGCCATTACTCGAAGTATGAGGAATGCCGATATGAAAACCCAAATGTTCTTGTCTGCGTAAAAGTCGATTACCGTCCCAAGTCCCTTGATGATTAAACTAGGAAGCAGTATCTTGAAGACTAGCTGCACTGCTTGCGGTACAAATTTTTCGGCTGTAATGAAGCCAAATGCTGATGATGTATAGCCGAGTAGAATTGTTGCTTCGAATTGGAGTAACTTGTTGAGTACTGGTAAATATGCCCAAGTCATGTCGATGTGTGTGATTGTTTTGTTTGTTGTCAATGTCGTAGTGATCAATGTTGTTTTGTGTTTGTTGTCAATGTCATAGTGATCAATGTTTGATTTTATGATGACCATTCGCAGAGTTCATGTTGTGAGGCTGTGTTTTTGGCGTGAATTATGTATTGGACGGCGAGCCCACAAATATGTACATTCGATTAAACACTGTTGATACTGTATTTCTTACCTTTTTCCGTTATTTATGCCCGCTAATATCACAGACCACAGTTCTCGATTTCCCTTCCCCTCCGAGAACTTATCAACTTTGGCCGTCCATTTCACAACGCGAAGTCGAATCTCAACGAGAAGTCTAAGTTGTAAGCCATCAACTCAGTAGACTTTCATCTCACAAAATATAACCATTCAAAACAACATAATGAACAGTATTACAGTTCCAGCGTTAAAGAGCGCAGCTATCAACATGAGTAAAGCAATCGCTTCACAAGCACCTGCCGCAATAGCCAATGCTTTAGTAAACTTACATGTCGATGGCAAACCAGTCCAAGTCAACAAGGGAGCAACACTCCTCGACGCAATTAACAAATGTGGATCGCACGTACCGACTCTTTGTTATCACCCCGAGTTTGAACCACGAGCAGTGTGTCGCATGTGTCTAGTAAACGTGTCTGGATCTTCGAAACCAGTCCCCGCATGTAGAACACTTGCGGAAGAAGGACAGAGCATAATAACAAACAGCAAAGAACTCAAGTCATTTCGTCATAGAGATTTGCAATTCTTACTCAACCGACATCCTAATGATTGCATGAAATGCGAAGTCAGCGGAAACTGCAAACTTCAGAGCCTGGTTCAAGAAGAACAAGTGGAGGAAATGTGGCCGGAGCAGAAGACGCCTCGAGGATCTCCTGGTAAGTTGTCATGCTAATACACCATTATTTCTAACCATTTCCATAAAATATCATTAGACTGACATATAACTCATCTTCAGCACATCCAGAGCACCTTCTTCACGATCATACTAGTCCATCCATATGGAGGTCAGTGAGACATACTTTAAATATTCTGGCTTGACATGTATGTCACTTTTTCTTATTTTCTTTGCTTATCAATCTATAGAGATATGGACAAATGCATTGAGTGCGGGCTTTGTGTTGAGGCATGTGCTGCTCAGAAGATTAATGCTATAGGTATGAATATAATGTCATTGAGATAGTGCTCACATGGAATTCATTGGTGTGCTCTGACTTTGTCGTCTCATCTTCGCTGTATCAGGGTTTGCAGAACGAGGTGCTGGTATGATGCCAATCACCGCCTTTGATAAACCTTTATGCGAGACTGGGTGTATCTCGTGCGGACAATGTACCTTGAAATGTCCAGTGGTATGTCCTGTTGAATGACAGTTTCATTTATATATTTCATATCTCATGGCCCTTTGTGTACTCATTTGTGTTCCAAGGGCGCTCTTATTGAGAGACCAGACTGGCATCGTGTACTTGAGGCTTTGAGTGACCCAACGCGGAAGACTATAGTCCAGACAGCCCCAGCAACTCGGGTGGCGATCAGTGAAGAGTTTGGATTGGAGCCTGGACGTATCTCAACTGGACGCTTAATCAAAGCCCTTCGCCTGCTCGGGTTCGATTATGTCACCGACACCAATTTTTCAGCAGATTTGACTATCATGGAAGAGGCCAATGAGTTGTTGCAGCGTGTTCAGGGCAAACGAGACGGTCCTTTGCCTCTTTTCACTTCGTGGTAAGCATTGCTTTAATTGTGTTTCATTTGAGTTTGAATCATGGACTTAATTGTGTTTCATTTGGGTTTGAATCATGGACTTGCCCTCACTTATATCGCATTGATCTTTTCAAAAAGTTGTCCCGGATGGATCAATTACGTTGAAATCTTTCGCCCGGACCTTATCCCTCACCTGTCCACTACCAAATCTCCACAGCAAATGCATGGCACAATCGCCAAGTGCGGGCCACTTGCAAAGAAAATTGCAGAAGAGTCCGACAAAGAACCTTTTGTTGTGTCTATAATGCCATGTACTGCAAAGAAAGACGAAGCTGTAAGACCGTCTAATCAAGGAGATGTCGATGCCGTGATTACAACACGAGAACTTGCAAAGATGATACGTCATCGCAATATTCCGTTCGCTTCTTTGAGCAATGACGGTGCATATGATAGCCCTATGGGTGATTCAACTGGAGCTGCAGCAATCTTCGGAGCCAGTGGGGGTGTCTTAGAGGCAGCGCTTCGAACGGCAGCCGATGCATTGGGTCTTGATGCTCCTATTGAGTATGAGCAAGTTCGTGGAGTAGACCGTGGAATTAAAGTTGCAACAATTGAAGGACTTGGTTCGGTGGCTGCAGTTAGCTCCATTGCATCTGCCATCGAATTACTCAGCAATGATGAGTGGAAGAAAAAGTTTTTGATGATTGAGGTGATGGCTTGCCCTGGAGGATGCTTAGGTGGTGGTGGAGAGCCCAAGTCGGATGATAAGGATATTCTAAAGAAGAGGATGAAGGGCATATACGATATAGATGCATCCTCAAAGATTAGGAAGAGTCACGAGAATAAAGAAGTTCAGCTGCTGTATGACAATATGCTCGGTTCTCCACTATCAGAGACGGCCGAGAGGCTACTGCACACAAGTTATTCTCCTAGAAATTCTGCAAGAGAAAAGCTGTCAAGATTTTTGAGTGCAGTTGATGTTCGTGATGGCGGAGGTGCAGCAAGTCTTTGTACAGAAAATTGCGTATGGAATACTAACACAGATGCTTTTGGTGCAGCCTGCGGTAAAGATTCTATTCAGGCATTGATATCTGACAAATTACCTCCAATACAAAAGAACTGTGGAGAAGAATTCAAACGGCATCGACTCTTGTCTCCTTCGGATGGAACAGATGTTATTGGTCCTGATGGAAGTAAGCACCATTTTGATGTTGTGCTAGATGATCGAAGCGGTCTCATTAAAAGCCTCACGAGGACAACATTATCTTAAGAAAATGTATGAAGATGTAAAGTATAAATCTTCTCAGCATAATAATTGTATTCAAGACTTCAATAATAAGGGGATAGGCAATGAAATACAATAATTTCAATTATAATCTTTGTTGTATTCTTATAAAATATAATGTAAAATGTCTGGCTAATGTAATGTGAAGTGTCTCTGGGGATCACGACTTTTGAATACAGAATACAGTATCTTTGCATCTCTGCAGCATCAGAAAGTGTTTCCAACAATTCAATTCATGTATTAATTATTAATACTGTATATCTTTGCGTGTGAAATAATCTCTCTTTCGTCAATTGTTGAATATTTGTCTGCTATCGGTTCACTGAAAGCATCCAAATAACGATGACAAATAATGTTGACCAGTGACCTCCCAAAACCCGAAATACGATACTATGAAATCTCAAACATGACCTTACGAAGTGGACAAAAAATATCACAGTCCTCCTTCACTTTGATGTAATCAAATACGCAATCATATGCCGAATTTACATACTCTATGCACCCCGGTACACAATTATACTATATACACATTGTGAGGTCCTCACAGAAATCTGACGCATGAAGCTCATCACAAGTTGTTTCAGGATCCATTCCATCTTCATCCATTACGCTGTAAAGACAATTGAGACACCTGGGAACTTGAATAGGATCTATATCTGGTGTGTTTACCAGGCAATTGTACGCCATTTCATGTTCGGTTGGACAGAGATTCGAGACCTCTGAGGTCGATGTAACTGCACCTACAAAGTTTTCAAATGGGCAGACCTCACACTCCGTCTCCGACTTGATATACTTGAAAATACAATCATATGCTGAAGCCACAAACATTGTGCAAAAAGGCGCACAGTTTTCGAGAATACACATGGCAATGTGGGCACAAAATCCTGAATCCTGACCCTCATCGCAACTTGATTCTGCGTTCATCCCGTCCTTTTTCATCACCTGGAATAGGCATGATAGACAGTTGGGTATTTCAGAGGAAGGCATGTCTGGGTCATTCGCAAGACAAGTGTATGCATCGTCACGTTCGGTTGGACAGAAATTCAGGTCCTTCTGAATCTCCGATCTCAATACTGAAGTGGACATCATGGCGTTCGCTAATAACATCATGTTACAAACGTTTGTTGGGATATGCGTGATCTTGCTATTGATTATTTGATAAGCACGCGTGGCCCTCAGACTCATAGAAGGCACGAGCGTCTCTTATGCCCATGTATGGAGGTACAGCCGTTTTGTACTGAGATTGATCTCTGAGCTCGAGCTCAATCACAGGGAATAGAATTGAAGATCTCAAATGAATCTTCCGGCCGACTGCCAAAAACAAAATACATCAGTAAATTTGGGAGCAACGTACTGATTCCCATGTAAAATCTTTATGTCATTACTTATAGTAATTAGCACAACTCGCTCGGTGAGGACTGTAACTACTACTTTTACTCATAGCAACATCAATTATTGTCAACAAACTTATCAGCATGAAATTCTTATCCAACAAATGTGTATTGCTCTTAACAAATGCTATTGCATCCACATCAGGGTTGAGATTCAATATAAAGGGGCTCGATTCCTGTCCAATTGAACGCGACGAAGCATACAGATGCCTGGCAAATACACCCGGTATAACTTCTACTCAAATACCCAGCTGTCTATCTTGTCTATTCCAAGAGATGAACGTTGATGGATCGGCTACTTTCAACGAGTACTGCAATGAGTTTCGAAATCCGGTATTTTGTGATAACGTCGAAGACTGTGTAGCGGAGAACTGCCTAGAGTCATGTATACCACATGTGACTGATGCGTATGAATGTATTTTGAATGATTTTACGGCGGAAACAGGGTGTGTTACCTGTACTTTGGACGAGTTTGTCTTGAAGGTTGAATAAATTTGAGGAAGTTGATGCTACTTCGATGCAATACTTTTATTCCGCTTCGAGAAATAACAAACCATTGACTTAAGAGAGGAGTAGATACTTTATTCACACAAAACAATTTCCAATTGTGACGCATGTACTGGGCATTTGAACTGTTATTCGAAGTTTTAACTGACTTAATTTGTGTAGGAGCTAGCGAGCAATGTAAATAATACGTATCACCGAAGAGCGAAGAGTCAACAATTATGATTTAAGGTCAATATGTCAATTGATTTTCATTAAACCAAAAGAAGAGTACTAACTTTCGATTCTGCTCGATGTAGTCATAATTTAATGACTATTGGAATGCCCAGAAGGTTAGAACGAACAATCTGTTTATGTGATTCTGTGTGAATAGGAAAATCATGGCAGTAATTCAAAGATGACATACCTACCTATCTCGCCTCTCGCCTCTCTTTGGAGGTCACTAATGACATAATGAGATAGAGATAGGTACGTACCATACGATTGACCGACAGAGACCATAGCAGAGACGAAGGCACTCTCTACTACAACATTACTTCCAACCATGAAGCTCGCCATCTCATCAACCATCGTGTTCACCCTTCTAACCGCCTCCACATCAACGGAGGTAACCAAAAACGATCTAGACCATTGCCTCCGCGACTGCGAAGAACGTTTTGGCCGCGACGAGTACGGTATCGGTTCAGCCGCCGATCACTGCCATTCCAACTGCTATACCAATAACCGCCATCGCAAGAGCTCACTTGCCAGCTCGCAGCCAACCCGTCGTCCCACATCCGGTAGCAGTACTCGTAGGAGGCCCGAGAGTCGACCCCTGACGCCTAATTATCCCACGCCCAGCACTCGTCACCATGAGAGCTCACAGGAAGGCAATGCTATGAGGCCTAGGCCTACGGGGGTCAAGAATAAAGAGACCATAGCTGAAGCTTTGAAGCGTGTCGCTACAGGAAAGGACGAGGTTAGTTATTGTATTGTTAGTTATTGGAATCATGCGTTGCGAATGACTTCTCTTGCATGCATTTCTTTAATTGATTTGCTACTACTGCCATTCTAATACTGCACCTTCTGCATATGAACAATATACAGATTGATCTTACAAAAGAGAATTACCATCAGACGAAATATTTACGCGTGTAAAACCCCTGATGAATGGATAGACTTGTATCCACTGCAATTGATTTGTGATAATTTAAACGGAATGAAGGCTCAATGTTCCTATGAATCAAACACCGTATTTAATATTGAGATGAAGATGTGCAATTAGTTTATCATGTGGGACAGTTTGTTTATATACCTGAATTTAAAATAAGGACAACACAATAGAAGTAAGTTGATGTAACGTGTAACGTGCGAGGTAGTCTTAAGTAGTTGCAAGGTGAAAGGTGAAACATATGCTGACTTGAACATTACGAATTAAAAAAGATGAAGGAATGTTTCACACGCAATCTCTTATTTAATTTTAATTCATCTACCTCCACACCATCCTAGAAGATAATACTGTAGCGGTTCTAATATGGTGCAAACTAATCCTCTGGTTAGTCAATAATGAAGTAAGTCGCTGAGGACTGTAAACTGACGATAAGAATAACCTAGTATGCTCAGTTAACAATGTAGAGTCTTGTGATACAAGAGATATTAGCTTAAGTTGTTTAATTCTTTACACAGCCAGTGTCACTTCACTAACTTGAGTCTAACTCACACCAAATGTTTGACTATTTTATGCTTCCCTATAAGTATTTGAATTCTATTACATTCTATACATTCATTTCCCTGATTTCTGCTTTGAATCAACATATCAACACCTCACTGCTTCTTGGAAGTGCTGCACTAGTCCTCTCTTAACTCCTGTCCGTTGCTCTCGTTCTCAACAGGAGTATCACAAGCACAAATCTCAATGTTGTCACTTTCAGCTGAGACACGAGTACGACGTCTAACCATCAATGCGGATGACGACCCTTCTTGTGATTCCTTGCCTTCTTCGTCCCTTGGCAAAGAATTGGCTCGTTTCATAACTTCACTCGATACTTGTCCATTCGGGCCAAAGATAGAGTAGTACATGAATGGATCATCTTTTCGGAGAGAGCTGATTTGAGATTTGGTAAGTTTCGTGATATCGAGTTCCTTTAAAGGCTTGCTGTATTCAGGCTTGAAGGTAGGCACGCTGAATGTCTGGTTGGTATTCATGATAATATGTTGTATTATATTCCTTTACTTGATTGTGAATGAAACGGCCCTTGTTCGATTGTTGTGAATTGTGAACGCACTATTATGCAGACAGAGTCGACAGAGTCACACGACAGGCAAGTGATACCATAGTTTTGCCGATATGTCGCTGTGGGTTACGAGTTGTACGACCACTCCAACAGCGCGAAACGACGCAATTTTGATGACTCTTCGCACTCTGAATGACCCCCTCTTGTGTTTTTGAGAGGTCATTCACCCCCAAACTTCAACATGGCACTACCATCGAAAGGCCTGTTCAAGTAGATATCCCCTAATTTCAGACCGCGGACCTCAACGAGCAATTGACAGCCCATCTTGAAGAAGATGCCGTCAGAACCACTCACACCCATCTAACCAAAGTAATCGCCGAAGCAAAAGAGAAACTCGAAACAGTTGCAGACCTCTTATCTCCCAACGAGTACAACTATATCAAATCGACCATCAACAAGCACAATATTCCAACCGTGCAGCTCCTTGTCAAAGATCATAAATCAAGGAAAGTTGATGGAAACCACCCATCTCGATTAGTTATACCGGCCAAGAACTTCACGGCCGGATTCCCACACGTTGGACAGCATGGTATTCGTAAAATTTTGGATAAGAACGAAGTGAATTATTCGAGGAAAACAATCATACAAGCGTCTGATCTGAAAGAGAAACTGGAGAAATTGAACATTCGACAATCCAGCAACACTATTATTTCATTCGACTGTGAGAAAATGTATCCCTCGGTCAAATTCATCCAAATTCGCAGAGCGACAAATTACTTCTTACGAGACGCGTCACAAGAAGATAAAGATGCCGCCGAGCGATGCCTGGAAATGGTAAAATTTGGGATAGCAAACACACTAGTACAATCACAGGGCCAATACTGGCAATACGGCGGTGATTTGGATGTCGACGAAAAAGGCCTGACAATCGGAGGATATGAATCAGCATTCTTTGCTGATCTAGTAGCGGCGTGGCTACTAGAAAATACCGTCGAATTAATGTTGGAAACCGAATTCAACGGCATCTACAGAGACGACGGTCTACTAGTGTTTGATAAGAAGAAATCAACAGAAGAAGTGGTGACTTGGCTACGAAATTTTCAAAGCGAAGTCAACGATCTTTGCGGATCAGAACACCTCCAATTCACCGTTGATATTTGGAACCCAGAGGCACCGGCAGATGAAAAACCTTCTTACGAGAAAGTAACAATCCACCGCGGCCACCAATTCCCATACCTGGATATCGAGCTCTACTGGCGAGAATTAGAGCTTAAATTTCAAGTACACATGAAAGCTAACCAAGAGCTTAAGTATTTGAACGAAGGAAGTGCACACACCAACGCCACCTTCAAATCCATCCCCAGCGGAGTTCTTCGTCGATTATCAGTTCTAACGTCAGTCACACCAGAGACTGAAAACACGCCACTGAACAAACTGTACCCTCATCACGCGCGAGCGTTAGAAGGAGCAGGACTACCGACACCAAAAATTTATCCTACATTGTTGGAATCTCTCCAGGCGATAGAAGAGAGAAAGATTCGGGCCGAAGCAGAAGCCGAATCTACAGACGAAGTCGAAGACGATTCAGTCGAGGCCAAGCGCAAGCGTGACCGAGCAAGATCATCATTCTTCTGCGTCGGATTTAGTAACATCTGGGGCGAGCCAATCCACAAATCACTGAAGCGATTACGTGACAAATATGGATTGAGCTGGCTGAGAATTTCAATGTCTTACCATAAATTCTCGAACCTGGGTGAGAAACTCCACAACGATCTGAGTAGCAAAGTAATGAAGGGAATCATAGATAGGGAGGAGCAGGACCTCCCTTGCAATTGTCCAAAGAAGTGCAAAAAAGCAGATGGAACGTGCCTTCACAATGACCAATGCCGTCAAAGCATGGTAGTTTACGAGCTGGAGTGTAAACTTTGCAATCAATGCTACATTG
>JALLPH010000329.1:0-21766 GCA_036939855.1 Cyclotella choctawhatcheeana
AGACTTTATTCTGCCAAGCTGCGTTGTCACGCTCAACTTTAATCTAGCCTATGCCAATGGTGGTGCAAAGAGGACTCCTCTGATAGATAAGATCAATCCAGAAGGAAATACATCAATCGATTAACTCCTGGTAGTATTCATAATAAACAACACAATCGACCTGCAAGGGACAACACGACAATTAATGATGACTTTCAAAAACGAATAAAGAACAAAATGAAAATGATTGTGTAGGCTATGGGCGTGAAATAATGAAGATTCAATTGATGATATATTAGGATATATGTTACTCAATGTAGTACACTTTAATATTGTATTTGGTTGATTGTTGTGTCGATGCTGCATAATATGGCTTGTTGAAGGTTGCTTAGTAGTTGGATTTTACCCGTTTACTCGTTACCCTCACCTCTAGGGTAAAAGTGCGGTGACAATTGGGTAATATAAAGCCTCATTGGAACTACCCTCCGGTAAAGCGTTTTACCCGGTAACAGGTAAAAACGGGTAAAATAACTAAACATGCATTAAAAGCATACAAGCCAAAAACCGGTATTTTGATAGTAAATGTCTTTTTTGATAGTCCCGTTTGACTCGGCCAATAGTCCGTTTCAGACCAAACCAAGCTTGGGGATTGTTGCAGGGAGGTCACTGATGAAGTTGGTAAGAGGGTTTAGCTAGATGTTAACTTTAAGGTAGCATTCTACTAGCAAAGGTGCTCTTTTATAGTGTTTCGAATTTACCGCGGCACTTTACCGCGGTTCATCGCTCAAAAAACTTGAAATTTTAAATATTTGTTACGATCTGAGCTAAAGAGGCGCAGCCGCGGCCATTCGACTGTATGTTCTGCCCTTTGGAGCAAGCTCCTGCAGTTGTAACTTCTAACAAGTGAAAGTATTGCTTAGCATCATTTTCTCCCTTCCACTTAGCATGTTTGATTCATTGTCTTTCTCTTAATCTAATCGCTAATCTCTGCAGATCCTACAGCACATGTTTGGCTGCGCCTCAGCATACCAACACAATCTCATCAGCATCACATTCTCCAGCGCATTTGAGTTCAAACTCTTATGCTCACATGTCAATTCATCGGTTTCGTGGTCTGTTCAACTTCTCTGATACATTGACCTTTAGCATTTCCGAGAGCTAGGCTGTCTCTACGTTCTTGAGCCATTTGCTTCTTGTAATCAACAGCATCACGTTTGTGAGCCATTTGCTTTCTGTACCCGTCAGCATCACATTCTCCAGCCCATTTCAATCGTACCTTTCATGCTTTTCTCTCTTATCCTCCTCCATCTGCGAAAAATTTGTCGAATCCTTCCTGGCGTCTCCATTTTTGAATGAAAGCTGTCTCCTCTTGGCTGCATTGCCAGCCTTGGTATTCCTCGTGGCAAGACTGCTTTGGTACCATTCTTTGTACAGAGCCTGATCTTCGGAATCGCAGCCAGATGCAAACGTTCCCCTTCCCTTTGCAAATGCAAATCGTTTGATGAGTCGTTCACGCTGTTTAATTACCTCACGACAATATGTTCGGTTTCAGCGTTGAGAGCGATGGCGATGGCATCTTGTTGCGTTTCACTGATGTTTGCGAGTAGGCAACAACGTTACTCCCCGACGATTCCAAGCACAGCGCACGCCGTGCACTCAAGGCAAACAATATCTGACATCGCAATAAGTCAATGGCACCGGCATCCTCTCACACCATTCTCGTATTCGTATGACCGTACTAATCTATCATCATCGTTGTATGATGCGACGAATCAGTTCGTTTCTGGCGTTGACGTGCAAATGATGATAGCCTCCTTCCTCGTTCCGAGGCACGCATCGATCGTCTTCCTACTTTGACGCAAAAGAGAGACTTCCTGGCAAAACGCAAAGAGAGGGATGCGCGAAGGAGGGAGCTCATGGTTGTCACGGTCGACGGAGATGATGTTTGGTTGTGCGAGACGTGAAGGGGAGGCTGGTTCGGGCTGATTTAAGGTGCCAAGACGCTTAATTCGGGCTAATCTTGGTTAAGAAAGGGGCGCGGTAAATCATTTTACTAGGAGTTTATGTGTAAAATCAAAAAAGGGGTGCGCGGTGAAAATTCGAAATTCGGGAAGAAATTCGATCGCTCGACTTGCACCCACAAATCGAATCACTTGCCGATCGCCTAGAGACCCAGGAAGCTGGGAACAACTCCTCATGGGTCTCTAGTGAAGGGCGATGACGTCACGCTGGGTTCAAATTGGCCTCTTGGCCGCTGAATTTGCTATCTGCCCAGTGCGGTAAATCTTTCAATTTTACTTTGTTTTACTATCAAAAAAGCGGTTTTAGGCTTGTACCATTGAATGCACACATCAACATAACGCAATATCCCCAAAAACACAGAGAAAGCATTGCAGTGAGCATTAGATATTTTTCAACCTTTAAGTTTATCCTTTGTGTACTTAATTTTTATATGCTGGAACAAAATGTTGGATTTTGTTCCCCACACAGGTGGCAAGTAACTTGGAACAAACTCTTCAGTCTTTTGCAAGAAGCGGCGTCCATTGTAGAAGATGCTGGCTGCAAAGGAAACATTGTATTTGCGAGGCATGCGTGGAGATTGCGGCGGGTATTCCTCGTATTGATAGGTTATTTCTTTTGGTGAGTGTTTTATTAGAGTAACACATTGATTACTCCAAAGATTTTTATTGATTTTAGTTACACTCCTAAACCCCACATCCTCCAGACACACCACAAGGAAGTATGCCTAGCAGTTGATACAGCCAAATTAATTGTCTCATCCTTCCCACAAACCGTTAAGATAGTAATTAGTGGTATACCACGTGCATTCCAACCAGTAATGGGCGAAATGTTAGACATTATATCAGCATCTGAAGCATCAACATACCAAGATGTTTTAGAGGGACATGGCACAAAATGTTTGATTTTGTTTCCCACAGAAGATGCTACGACATTTGAAGATATAATTGCTCATATCAAAGAAATGAACGAGATAGATACAAGAGTAACAAACACAACCGCAGCAATAGAAAATGGGTGGAATGTCATTGTTGTAGATGGAACATGGTCACAAGCACGAAAGATGCATGCTAAATACTTTCCCGAAAAAAGTACTGGCATGTTATATCGAGTGCAATTAAGTACTGACAACGTTGAAAAGCTTGATAGTTTGAGTGATGGTAGTTCAGACGAGGATGAAAACAGGAAAGGACTGCAGCTACGGCGACACCCCATCAAGGTAAGACTGTATGTCCAAATGTCTAAATGAAAATACTATGTCTGTATCCTCAAACATATATAAATTCTTTAGTGGAGAGAAATAAGCACCCTAGAAGCAACACGCTTACTTTTGCTAGACATGCATCCAGATGGCAAGTTTGACATTCAGAGTCAAGATATGAGGAAGTATCAAGACTTGAGCAATTCTGCCGTAAAAAGACAAATCGGTCCACCTCGTAGATCAGGAGGAATCTCCTAAAACTGATATTAGCATGAATGTGTTACATACTGTGGAGGATCTGTATGTTTTGTATAGTACCCTATCAAATGTAACACTTATCTCAATTTCATTTGATAGCAGTCTCAAAACTGCGTAGTTTTCAAGTAGAGTTAGTTGATTGAACGTACGTATCATGAAGAGAAGGAGGCACAGCCAGTCATCCACGAAGTCAGCAGCAGATCGATCATCTGATCAACGAAGGGGAAACCCAATAATCCACCAGGAGCAGAACTGAATGCATTCATCGCAATTAGACAAGTAATAAAGTACTATTGGACACAATAAAATGACACCAGCCAACGTGATAGAACATCGTTCAACACTTGTTCTTTTCCTTCTCCTTCCATAATAAGCCCAGCGTAGCTTTGGATATGTTTCGGAGGCAACGAATCCGCCAAAGTTTGTCCTTTTCTTACCGGAATAAATGCCGCCAGCCTACCTCCAACTTTTAATAATGGTTTCCCCTTGCTTCTGTCCTGTAAAAAAGGAACACAAAAGTGAGTTCCGTGGTTGGAGGCGTTGTATCATCTGAAAATAATTTATACCACTACCACTAACCTCGCCCATTACTCGGAACAATTTTGTCAGTGGCGGTGTGTTATCAGGTTCTTCTTGGGATGATGCCATTGATTCTCGAATTCCATAGGGTGGATCTGTTATGATGGTATCAAATGCATCTCCTCCTATCTCGTGACGCGCTCTCTCTCTTACATCAAAATCAAGACAATCACCTTTAATAACAAATGGAGTTGGCAAGGATCTAGTTTCAAAGTCTGCGTGTATATGATCTCGATTGACGTAGCCATTATGACATATTTCAACTCCAACAGATTGGCATTGTCCATTTGTAATGTGGGCTGCTGCGAGCAGAGTAGCGCAACTTCCAGCAAAGGGATCAAGGATTTTAGTGTTAGTATTTCGCAGGGTTTGAGCCATGTTGCATAACGTAAAAGAAGCTATAGGACACAATGGCGTTGTTGTAATACAAATCCGTGTCTTTGGTGAGTACATTGATGTCTTCATTATTGAAGTGGAAAGTGAGATTCATTATTTTCGTATTACGAAGAAACAAACTCTTGAATTTTTTAATATGCGAGCAGAAACTCCTCACCTTAGGACCACTTGCAACGACTCTAGCGAGCAGCACCTTCTTTCTTTCGTCAGTACTGGCACCAGATATTACGAAGTCTCTCAACCCCTCAAGGACATATATCTTGCAATTTGGATCTTTCAAATCAACCTTGCCTTGTTGAGGAGAATACACGTCGGTGAGGGTATGATATAGGCTCAATTTTTTATCGATCTTTTGACTAATCTAACTGACCTTGAAATAACTTAACCAAGTTTGACATGGACATGATTGCATTTTTTTCATCTTTTATTGATGATCGAACATTCTTACCATAACGTGATTGGTATTGTGGATTCTTTTTTGTCCCCGATGATAGTTTGGTTTTGTCATCAATCTTAACGTCTGATGTATACCTCCGTAGACGTATTGACCAAGTATCATAAGCATGTTCACCAGACATCAGGTCATTGAATGCATGACGTGCCAGTGCATCCGCTGCTACGCTTTCATATGAGTCACCCTCAGCAACGACCTTAAGCATTGTACGTATCAGAGAGCATCTTTCTACAGTGCTCTGGATTATATTTGCCCATTGATCTGCTTGATTCACGATGCTGATTGAACCACATAATGAGTTATTATTTGAAATAATAACATATTGCATAGCCGATTCGTATGCTTCAACCTGTGAAAACGGGATTGGCTCAGGGTAGTTATTGGTTGCGTCACAATGGACACTCGAATCATAAACAGGACCACGATACTTCAGGGCGTCTATGAACTTGAAATGAATATTGCCCACATAACTTCGTACATCGAGAGACAAATCGCCTGTTGAACCGAGATTGTCATTGAGATACGATGTCAATTCTGCACGAAATGAACTGGTAAACTCCAATTGACGCAATGACATGCTGTATCCTTCAGCTCCTTCGCCTCTATAATTTTTTAGCAATCATCAGTGAATTGGAGTCAACGAATCAATAGGTGTCATGTGTCATAAGTATCTCACAAAATTCAATAAGAGATTAATTCTTACCTCCATTGAATGAGCCATTTCGGCAAAATAGTGAGATCTAAAAAACTAACAGCAGCGCTGCGAACTTTTTGCTGCGAACTAAAGCTGAGCGCAAAAGAAAAGGCATGATGAATATTAAAGAAAACGAAAAAGAAGTAGTTCATGGTATCAGGAGGCTCTAGATATGTTGATTCGGATGTTGGGGATTTTATCCCTGATATTAATTAGAGATGGCGGTTCTTGAGATTGAACGCAGTGAGTTTCTTATTAGATGATCTGGTGGTAAATGGTGTGGGATGTTGCGGTTGCGGATGGCATTATCGATGATGATGTTGTGAGTTGTGAGCTGTTGTGTGTTGTGAGTTGTAGTAGTAACGATTTCCTAGGTATTAAATCTATTATCTAATTATTATCCTTTCCAACGCAAATAAATCTTGCAGCACTCTTCTAAAGTGTGCCGAGAAGTTGTACTCGAAAAAATCTTTTCCCGCCTATTCTATCAAGTCCCGATTCCCGATCCCGCCCGACTCCCTCACCGCTCACCGACCGCCACCAAAAATAATAGGGTTCAACGTCCTAGAGCTCCGACACAGTCATGAAGAACAAAGGCAGAAATAAACGGAAAGCGGCTACATCCACGTCAAAGAAACCAAGCACGGCTGTCGTCTGTGCGGTATGCGGCAAGGGTGATGGAAGGTAAGTTGGTTACAGAATGTGTGAAGAGAGATGATGGATATGGATGGTATGAATGATTGTTCTGGGAATCTTTCCGGTCAACATCTGATTGCACAAGTCATACGATCTAATGATAGCTCCATATGTGTTTTGTTATTTTCACTAAGGTACAAATGTCCAAAATGTCGAACACCATTCTGTTGCGTTCAATGTTCGAAAGAACATAAAAATCAATGCCCAGCCACTACAGTTGCGACTAACAATTTAGATAATACAGTCGCCACCAGGAGCGGCAGTGATGTACAAGTTGATACAAAATCGCAGTACTTACCATCAGCAATACTAAAATCCAATCAGGCTGTACGGAAGCGAAAGCGAACCAAAGACGAAGACCAAGTAGATAGCGAGGACGACGAGCCAGGGTTTAACATCACTACCGAGATGAAGACACGACTCGAACAATCGCCATGGCTACGCAAAGAATTACAAGACGGGGGATTACAATGTTTAATTAGCATGATTGATGCAGCATCTGATGATGAACAAGAGGATGGAGAAAAGAAGCATTTCAATCATAAGAAAAGTAGAGGCGGCACTAATAAATATGAAGGGATTACTCCTCGAGTGTTGGCATTAGCGCGGAGCAAAAGTTCACACCCAAAATTTGCTTCCTTCATAGATCAAATGCTGTTGACCGCAGGAGTTTTACAGCCTGTTGAGGGCGCTGAATCTGAAGGTCAATTGAGCTTGGTGCCGGTTACACGTCGTTCTGCAGGTTTGTCTATGAATGGTGATTCCAGTGAAGGATCGGACAGTGATGAGGAGAGCAGTAGCAGTGATGAATCAAGCGATTCTGACGGAAATAGCAGTTCATCTGAGGAAGTAAGGGACACTGACAACGAAGAAAGTGGTTGAGTTAGAAAGTCCGTTGGAATAGAAGTAGACATCTTCTATCAGCTCTTAATTTAATAACACTCTTAGTTTGTTCCATTCTTTGATCATATGACCATGACTAGTGCAGATTTGTACAACATTGAATCTACGTGTCAACTGTTATTTCCCGTGGCAGCAGGGGCACAATATGATCATCACTAGAGGAAAGTTCCAAGTTCAATTCTTCTAGAATCTTTCTCGACATGATACTTCGGGGACTTGTGCTCTTCTTTGCTAGCATTGACAAATGCTTGCTTTCCGCCACCATTAAGCTTGTTTGGCAGGTTTGCTGAAAAAGAAACATGTTCATAACACTAAGGTCGTCATCCTCATCAAAACAAGATAACAGGAACTTGCTACAGAACTTTAAGAGTCCATCCAGACCATTCCTCGCGACCAGTTCTTTGAACGCTTCAGTGTCAACCTCTATGCCATGTACACGTAGTTTGCACTGAAGATGGAACACCAGCATTGAGAGTTTTTCCAAGTTGGTATCTATCTTCTTACGGAAGAAAGTTTCTGCAATCAAAAACACTGTGTTCAAACGCAAATTGATCTAACATATCAAAGGTGTAAGGAGGTGGTTTGTTATGCTATCCGCCATATGAAAATGAAGTAATAAAAGACACATACAGCTCGCATCCATGTAAATTATTACCTTTCGCTGCTCTTCCGACATTTTGTGTTCCATCACTAGATCAATCAAGTAATCAAATCTAACATTTTGCTGCGAAGCCAAATTCTTGAGGCTCGTGTCGGAGCACTTCATCTGATCAACTTCATTTTGCAATTGCTTTGCAGTGTGATTCAAAAGTGAGACAGTCTTTTCCAATTGATCTCGTTCTTCACGCATTGATGCTATGGATTGTGTTATGCCCACTACATCTGCAGCTGCCAGTGAAAATCTCGAATGTATTAGTCGTAATGAGTTGATTATGCAAACTAGTCCCACTGAAGATATAAGTGAGGGGAGGTAATGTCGTGTGAGAGTAAACAATAATCACGTGGCCGATAGAAACCTGTTTGGCAATCGAGACTTACTAATTAAAGTGAAGCTAGTTGCTGCAACGCTATCTCCACGAGGAATAGCCATGACGTACATCGAAACTGCGACGCTTCATAAGAATATGACAGATCAAACCATTGAGACAACACCAAAATATACATGAATCACTTTAAGAATTGTATACAACTAACCTGAAAGTAACGCATAAAAGAAAAGACTCTTCCCTGGTGTCGTCATCAATCATCCCGTCCCACTCGAATCGACGATCTGATACCAATCTTTCATGATTTATAGCACGTACCCCTTCTTCATTGTCGCCTTTTGGATTCAGCGGTTCTGAAAGACCCCCCGGATCGTGCATCAAGAGGCGGCTGGCCTGACGCATGGCTACTGTGTATTATTAGGTGTGTTTGTTACGGTATTGCGCTGTGGAGTCCACCATTCATCACATGTAATGGTGACTGGCAACGATGTATGAGCTTGCTAGCGTGGCAAGTGAAAGTCCTAAGGGCGGGGCAAGCTGAGGCAAGTATGGTAGAGCCAAGAAGCAAGAAGTATTTAGGTAACTGTATTTAATAGGCAAGTGTCAAGCTGTGTCAAGTCAAGTAGATACCATAGATAGCGGCAAGTTATGTTAAAAGTATCTAGAATGTGGCCTGGACCATGCCTGGACCAGGACCAAGGACCACCATGAGCTCCGTCCGCCTCCCCTGCCACAAGGGTTTGGCTCGACGCACTCACGATGCCCAAGGAAACAGCAACGGCAGCAATAACGGCAGGGTGCGGCTACGTCCCGGACAGATCCCCTACGTCTCTCACGACAATGGCAAGACGCGCTATTACGCAGATCGATATTACATGGATGCACCGACAGCATTGTTGGAGTATCAGTTGGAGGAACAGCGGGAGAAGAAGAAGGACGAAAGCTGTAATTACTGCGATTACTGCGGTGAGAAACGTCAAGCTTCTGATAGTGGTAGTGCCACCAATAAGAACCAATCATCACCCGCTCGTCCATTGTTCGATCGCGCGGCATTCATCAATTCTCTCGATTTATCAGCTGCCATTATTGCAACCTACACGATTGGCGATCTGGATTTTCTTTCAGAGACATTCCCTGCTTTGTTTCCTGATCCCGATGGGGGTGTTCCTAGGCAACATGTTCCAACGTTGGTGCTTCATGGTCATCGGGGGTGGAAATTGCCGAATCAAAGGAGGAAGGGCAAACATGAAGATGTTATGACGGGACCGGATGAATGGGAGGTAGAACAAGATGAAGCTGATTGTGACTTGAAACCGGATGCCACAAAAAGTAATGAGGAGTTGACGAAACAAGAAGATGAGTGCAAGGAAGTTGGATATACCCCACTTCCAGTGAAGAAAGAAGCCGAACCAAATAACACTCCCAGCTTAAAGAAGGACACTGGCAAATGCACGGCAGCTGAAAAAGAGAATGTTAGCAGTCAATCACCATCAAAAGAGGATTTTGAATCAGTCTATCCCTCAGCTAATCACAATATCAAGCTAGAAGCAGGATCTACTCAAATAAAACCAGCATTGACCTATCAAGGTCTGACTCTGGATATTACATCCAAGAAGAAGCGTAAACGGAAGACTAAACAGGCTAATGAAGAAGGCTTCAGTCCCAGGCGTAGTCCCCGACTTAGTCCGCCAAAAAAACATGCAATAATGTCACCCGGGAAACAATCTCGAGGTGCGGAACGTAGCCCTAGTCTCAATCAAGCAAAGAAAAAGCCTTCTATGTCATCGCAGTCACCGCCTGAAACACAAGGCTTTGAATTCAGTCCTCGACGTAGTCCTAGACTCAATCCTGCATTGAAACTAAAGCAAACTATCAAGGGATCCACGCCAATGGATGCAATTGAGCTGGGCAGTGACACTGAAGATGATGAATGCAACAAAGCTCCAGTTGACACAAGTGGAGCTGAAAAGAACGATGGTTCAGTACATACATATCATTCTCCTCCATCATCACCACTAAGCAGCCAAATTCAAAGCCAACCCCTTGTGGAACCTCCTCTACATTCTCGAGACAAACAAGTAATACCAGATAAGCCGATTTCATCCATACCACATGAACCTCAACTCTCATTGGATCCTCACGCTACTATTTCCAGAAAACGTCTCAAAATGACCCCATCATCAACAGCTCAATCATCAGCGGCAGCAATTCTGGCAAGATCGTTTGGTTCCGTGCCTGATGCAAAACTTATGAAGCCTCTTAATTATACAGGTGACGCCGGCGACTCCACAGATGATGACTCGGACGATGGTCGATATGTACTTAAATCGGGAACACAATCCACTAGCGTGGTAGCCAAAGAAGAGGACGTATCAACAGATGCAAAAACATCAGTAGATGTGTCTCCAGCATCAATATTTGGCGGAGAAGTGTACTTCACGCAAGTTTTACCTCGATGGATTCCACCAAAGGATTATAAGAGTTTGAAGAAGACGCAAAGCAAGAAAGAAGCTGGAGAACCTAGATTAGAAACAGTGCGTGGTTGTCATCATCCAAAATTCTTTTTGCTCTTTGAGAAGAGAGGATCTCTCGTTGTCATTGTATCAACATGCAATCTTACACCTCAGCATGCAGTGGATGCATCCTGGGTACAGCGATTTATGCCACGCAGCAATCTTAATAGCAGTGATGGCGATATTGATTATGGAACGACACAAGATTTTGGGCATGTTTTGACCGATCTACTAAAGAAGCAGGCCGACGCAGCAGAAAAGACTGGAATGCTCCCCGATGCATTTCTACGACGTTATGTTGAAGGGTTATCATCTGGAGGATTAGGCGATTTAGCAAAACTATACCTGTGGGAAGCAAGTCATGTCCACCTAGTCAGCACTGTTCCTGGTGATTACTCTGGACATTTACCGAAAAAGGGAGTAGCATCTTATCTTAATCGTCCTCCATACAGGCATCCAGCACTTACTTATGGGTCTCAGCGAGTCGCTTACATATTATCTCGAGTGATGGACAAGCATCATATTGGTGTTGCTTGCTCTACAATTCCTCGTGGGCTTGACTCATCTGCCAATGGTGGCATGGCGGCAGTGACTCCATGGCTACCACCATCTCTCTTGACAAAGACTGAACGTCTGGTGGTTCAACCTACTAGTATGAGTGGTACTTGGAATCGATGGGAGCTAGAGATGATTGCAAAATCCTATCTCGAACCGCATTGGACAGTTGACAAAAAGTCAGCCGAATATAACAGTCCCGTAGATCTAATAGACATAGTCTGGCCTACTATGGGACACTTTGACTCGATGCGTGAGAAGCGCCGTGCACTCAAAGACAAGCATTCAAATGAGACTATTAGTAAGACAACCGAGAAACGCAATCGAGGTTGTTGTCATGTGTTCCTCTCTTCTATTGCCTTCAGTCAACTGGACCGGGTCTGCATCTCTAGAATGTCGCTGTTTGAACCAAGCCACCAGCCTTACATGAAACAATATGACACAACCTCTCTCCACTTCAAAAGCTTTAGTAGAATGCTCAAGTTGACTGACGACAAAACCTCCCAACGAAAAAAAGCCACTGATTTGATCACATCTTCCACGAATGATTCAAAAGAACACTTGACTTGGTTTATGCTCACAAGTGCGTGCTTTTCTAAAGGCGCACAAGGACGACCAACCCCCTACCGCCCACCTGACAGTGATTCCATGTCATTTGCTAACTTTGAGTTGGGTGTGCTGTTCTGCTCGAGGATTTTAGGTGACAGAGTGAATGATAGGTTGTATGTATCCGATAATGAATTCGCGGGTGGCTGCCAGTGCGGGAAAGGCAAACGATGGTATAAAGACCTCTTAAAAAACTGCGACCCGAACAAGTCTCTAACCTTTCTCGACGGTGTGAAAAGAGTCCACCTTCCTATCCCATTCCATCTTCGCCCTAAGCCATACCAACAAGATGTTGATTCAGATTTTATGAGTCATACACCTTATCTCCATGATATACCTCCGGGAACAGATGCGTGTGGTAATATGAAGCTCACTCCGTACGGGAGGAATGCAGCTTTAAAAAGCTCTAGTGCTTCCTGTCCAAATGACACTAGGTAGGCGCCAAGATTTACAGCACTAAGAAGTGTTGGATCTCCATCTTAACATGTAAATCGATAGATTACGCTTAATTATTCCTTTTCCAACAGTGTACATTAGTCAAACATGAAAATGGATTTTCAGTCAAGTTCCCTGCGTGAGCGCCTGCTCTTACTTTTCTTCACCCGAGGCCGTTTGTCTTCAATGTGCCTTCTGCTAGGATTACGCATATTTTTCTTCACCTCGCGGAGCGTTGGAGGACTGCTTTCGTCGCTAGATTCGTCACTATTTTTTTTGCTCTTGCTCTTCTTCCTCTTCTTGCTGGATTCTTCCTCAATCTCCATCAACTTCTCTTTCTCCATGTCAAGCATACTAACTGTAAATTCTCGAGTTTTCATGTCACCTTGAGCATCAGAATCGGCTACTTCGCGACGGCGTTTCCACAAACGACGACCCAAGAAAAGGAGAATCAGCGCACCGACAGTTGCAGATAGAAGAATGACGGGAATAGTGGCCCATTCTTTCATCATACCCGCGTCCGCGTTCTGAATTGATTGAATCCCGAAACATTCTTTACAAGGCAAATTCGGTGGGGGAGGACCTACAGTCAAATGAGTGGAGCTTGTTTCGCTCAAGTCCTTGAATGGCAAATCAGGGTCTTCTCTGAGTGAGCGACTGAGCTTATCGGGATTAGCATTGATAGAGTTTTGTACGAAGTATCCTAGCTGTTCGTGGGGTGGGGGCTATAGTATATAATATCAAATGGAAATGAATAACGAGTTTGAGTGAGGCAACCAACAAATGCGAAATATCTTACATTGTAAGCACCTCGAGTCGTAAAGGTGTAAGTCACTTCGATGACTTCCACTACTTCCTGGATTTGTCTCGAACCTCGCAAATGCCTACTAGAACCAATTGCGCCCTTATTCTTCGTCTTCGGTTCAATCTTGCCATAGAACAAATCAATACCCTCGTAAGCAAATATCTCTGATTCTTTCTCCTCACCTTCCTCGACAAACTTTTCAGATTCTTTGAGTTTACCCCCACTCCCAAGCAATGGAATGTTATCTGTAAGGAACTTATCAATTGCTTTCTTCATTGCCTTTTGATTCTTACTCCGTGCAAAATTTTGGCTGCTCGAAAAATCATTCTTCAGTGAATCCAGTGAGCTTTCTCCAGCCTCCAGTCTCCTCGCAGCCGAGGCAGGGAACTCAAGGGTAATGGTAGCATCGGCATACTGATTTGAAGACAAAGGCCATTTAGCCTCGGTCATTCTAGAATACGAATAGAATGTCAGAAAAGTAATGAGCAGCTGTCCTCTTTTTTTTTGTCAACATAGATTTTTCAATAACACATAATATGGACGTACCCCACATCCATAAAATAAGGAGTTGGCAATGCCACCCATTTAGTTCCAGTGTACGTTAATCCAGCGGACATTCCATAAGGATTAGGAATCGTATCGCCCTGAATAACTTCCTGATAGTACTTGGTTGTTTCCAACGAGATTAGATCAGTGTTGAATTCATCTTCGAGTTCAGATCTCGAGCCAACATGCATGCAGCCGATACTACGAGCACAGTATCCTTCGTTGTCCTATGATGTATGTAATAATATATAGAAACAGGAACGAATGTTGTCAATTAAAAGACACGGCGTCGAAACAATAATTGTGTTCCAAAAAGCACCACAGTAAAAACTAACCAAGTCACCAGTCTCTCGAGCCTTTTCACTATAAGACTGACCATTACCACCCTCCGGTACGCACTCGTAATACGTCCCGATCTCTTCATCCACAATCTTTCTCCTCCTAAGCGGAAGAACATTCGCACTCATCCTCCAATGTTTCGGAGCCTGATACATGACATAATACCGTCCACTGGGTATCGCATTCAACTCGTTGAATTTGTATATCCCTGCATCGGAGGCCAGACTCTGTCGCTGAGGTTTGGGGTCTTGATCATTGAAAATCGTGCTCCGTCCCATGGCATCGATGGTCTCATCGCTCCCCTCCTCACAGGTGACTAGGTATATGTTATTAATATTGGGGATACCGTAATCGTATTCTTCTTCATTGAGGGATTCGTCGCTGTAATCCCCCCGTTTGCCATCGCCGTTGATATCCCACCATATCTTGCCCTTGATACTGTCGGTTAGGTAATGCGTGGAAGCCCGGACGGAGTCGAGGGAGAAGGCATCGGGATCGGAAAAGAGGGAGTAGGCGGTGGCTGTTTGGATGGTGGAGGGTTGTACTGGGTAAGGCCTGCGGGTGGTGTTGACAAAGACTATGGCTTCAGTGTCGTTAGTGAATACTGCTGGAGCCGTTTCGTTGGCTGTGTTGACAGGTGTGGTGACGGCGGCCACGGTAGAGGAGGCAGCAGTTGTTTCTTCGTCAATGGCAACAACTGCGATTTCGCCGGCTTCGACGACATTTTGCTCGGGATCCTTGCCGTGGATGAATTGTTGGCGACGGCTGTTGGTAGTCATCTTGTTCTAGCCTACTGCTGCTGCTGTTTGTTTCCTCTAGTGGCGTCTACTAGAATTGTCCTGTTTCCATTCACTGGTTCTTTGACATGGTTGTCTGCTTCTCTTGCTTGCTGTGGTGACAGAGGTGATCGTAATAATATTTTCTGTTGGTAGAACAAGGTAGAACTAATATATTTAATTTTAATCGTAGAAATCACGGTTTTGGTATGCCTCTCGGGCAGAAATCAAAACAGGGCATCTATCTTGATCTATCCAAATCTATCACGTAATGATCTGTTCGTGAAATTCTGCGGAATAATAAAGCGTTCACGTATCACGTATCTTTAGGTACTGCACAAGAAGTGTGTCACTGTGGAATGCAAACCACTGCTTAGGTAGGGTTAAATCTCGTGTCCACGGGTTAAGAGTGTAGATAAGCACACACCAACTCTCTTCATGCACCATTGTTGGGAAGAAGTGAAGATAAGTTCTAGTGTTAGATTGTGTTAGAATTCTTTTATCATCCTGCGTAGATTAAACATTATTTCACCAGTTCAAGCGGCAAATTCAAATTTCATCTCACTACATACTTTAGTGTATGCTCTAGTTTCTTGTGAATGTGCAAAAATTCATATCTTTTTCAAATCCTATTTTCATTTACATATATTCATGCAAGAGTCAATTGGGGTGTACAGATCTGCTCCGAGGCTCAATTATACTTGGGCCAAGCCGATGGATGCAATTCCTGAGCATATTTGAGTGAATGCAGAAGATCTGTCTCTAAGGTAGAGACACCACAAGAATCGGAACAAAAAGCAGAGTCGAAACGTGGCTTTTTCTGACAACCAACTTTAGCACAGTAAACAGCTTCACCACAATCTTTGTGTTCCTCTACCGACTCGTCAAGTAGTTCTCCATCACTCTCCATAAGTGCCTCCACTCCCTTCACATTGGAATCTTCATCAGATGCAGTGGAATCGGTGGACTTGAGAGAATCTTCAACTACCGCGGGTGTAGGATCTTCCTCAGGATCAAAGATGTTACGGCGAACATTCTCAAATCCTACTGGATGGGGTTTGTTCGTATCATTCTGCAAAAAGAGAATCATATTGTGAAGGTCCATGTTGATCTCTGTTACAGAACAAAAAGTCATATTCATATGGACCCATGGAGTTAGTTACTTGATAAGATATAAGAATAAGAGTCATAACTTTATGCTCACCAGCATCTTCAACACTGTGCAAGATGCGCTCCAATACTCTACTCCTGGTTCTAACACGATCTCTGGGGATTTGTTTCTTACAGTCCAACCGAGCACATATTTCATCCCACTGTTTTTCCGCCTTTTCATGTCTACCCTGGACACCCTTCGAGTGTGATGCAAAATATCCTGGAACGACGCTACCTAGAGGCCATTTGGACTGAAAGTGCCTGGAAAAAGCATACTGCTGAATAACAGCATTAGTTGCATTGCACCTGCGTAGGTGATCAGCACGCTGATTTTCAATCCGCTTTGCAACATCCTCGTCAGCATGTTTGAGCACCTCTTCTTCAGAGAAACAACGATCGCAAACTGGCTCAAATGAAGAGTTTACAGAGTCAGTACGTCCCGACCATCGCTTGTAATGCCCTCCACATTTGATATGACGCCATGTACTGCACTTTGAGCAGCAAACCATGGGATTGTCCGGGAAAAGATCGGCTACTTGAAAGCAGAATTGATTGTTTGACCCACCGTTATGATTCCCCAGCTTGCAATGTGGTAATAGTTCAAGTACCCCAGGTTCAACTGAATTCGCTAGGCGATCCTTAGCATCAGAGAGAGATTTGTCGGCTAGAGGCACCTCATTTCCTGTATCAGCGGCAATACCAGCGTCATCTATTCCAAGTAGTTCGCGTTCATGTCTTATCTCATGCTCAGTAGGCCACCATTCCGGTATGTGTGTTGTTTTCGCTTTCTTGACAGCCCTCTCTTCACACGAATTGCTTACCTCATGGTCGTTCTTCGTAGATAGTTTCTCCAGAATAGAATCTGATTCTTCTGTGGTGACAATACCAGAAGAGCTAATTGCCATAATAAGGCTCTCTACTTTCATTTTGGAGGTGCCGCTATCACCAGTCTCATCGAGTTCAGGCTCAACTGGAAGCATGGGCAGATTGAACTTCAGGTTCGGCGTCAACTCGGGATAGTCCAACTCAGAAAGGGCAGGAAGGGGATTATATTGACTACGCGAGCCTCGTTTACTCCAAATATTTACCATTTTGACCTCATGCTCAGGAATATTTTCAGTGGCCTTGAATGTGAGTACAATCTTGGCTGCAAAATCCTCGTCACTCTCTGACTCCTTTTTCTTTTTCTTGTAATAACTCTTCTTCTTGCCCTTATCTACTTTCTCAATTGCATCCGAGCCATCTGTGACCTTCCCACTTAAAAAGTTGATGGCCATCTTCTCTTGATCGGTTAGCATTCTCTGTTTTGACAGAGCCTGCTTCTTCAGCTCCCTTGCTTTTTTAGTCCGCCCATCTAACTTGCCAGCTTTGGTTATCTCCTGAATTGCCTTCTTCTCCTTCTTTTTTTCGCTACCAGGATCGGAGTTCTTGCGTTTCCTAACTTTTAGTTTAGGCAAAATAGGCTTTGTATTAGGTTCAGGTAATGTCTCTGGTAGTGCCTGGGCAGCGATTTCGTTACCCGGTTGTTGGATAGATACAGATGCTGTGACGTTTGTCAACTTCTTCTGACTGGCCAGGGATTTTGCAAGAGCAAGTAGATTCTCGCGCTCTTCAGAAGAGTACGCCGGGACACTCTTGGACGATACCTTTGTCTCCTCCTTGTGTTGTTTCTTGGTCACGGTTTCAACAACTTGATCCCTCTGGGTTGCATTTGACTTCTCGTTGGATGGATTCACACTAGCACTAGAGACACGGGGATCAAAGGGAGAAGCTTCGGCTGCAGGAGGAGAAGACGATTCGTTTGGCTGGCTCGAAGTTCTAGTTTGCTGAATCAAGGCTTCATCGTTTGAAAGGACAGCTGCACGGAGTGCTTCTTGTTCAAAGTAGGCGGCCGCAGCAGCGGCTTCAAAATCATGACCTTGATTGAGATGAGACCTGGCCGCAACTGGATTTTCTCCTCTAACTATCCCTTGAGCCATGAGTCGTTGATGCATTTGTTCCTGCATAAGGAGCTGCTGGTGCCTTTGAAACAAGTACTCATCTTGTAAAGACAGCATGTCGGGACCGCTAGGCTGCTGCTGTTGCAAGTTTTGGGCCATGAGATTATTGAATTCGTTATATTGGGGCTGGTTCTGGATATTTTGGAGCTGATGAAGATGATTCCTATACTCGAGCTCCTCAACAATCTGCTGCGATGCAAGATTCTGAAGTCTGCGGCGTAGTTCCATATCCTGATGGAGCTCCAGCTCTCGCCGTAGGCGGAGCTCTTCAAACTCCAGAGCCGCTTGGTACTGGGGATCAAGTTGCTATCAAAAGAAGGATACGAAAAATTGTTAGATTGAGGTCTGGGAGGGCAAGGCAGTGCAATCAACTAAAAAAGGGTTAATAGTGTGGATACGGGGGACGGTACATCATATCTTGATGTGCCATGTTTAAACAAAGTGCATAGAGCACCCCCACCCCCTACAATATGCTTCAATATAATATATCATCATAATACCAAACAGGACGTCTCCCACAATCAATAGATTTATGACTTACCGCTCTCAATTCCGTAGGGTAGACGTTATTCCCATGGGGAGCCCCCCGCCCATAATTTCCACCCGGATTATTCATGTTCTTGATTTAATATATAACAGCCGGCACAGATAGACTAGGGCGGATGTTATGCTTTGAGGCGTTGTTAAGGGATTTGATGGAAAAAAGATTTCAGAAGAGGGACTTCAGTGGAAGATTGAGAAGGTCGATTCGCGTATTCGGCTCAGAAAAGGTATATGATATATGGCTGTTGCTCGGGGCAGATTGCAGTTAAGCTCAATTAAAGAACAGGCTATAGCACCATACTGGGTCCGTTTGTTGGATTTGGTTTGGGTTGGCAAGCCTTGGCTTTGATATTATTTTGTAGTTCGACCTTCGACCTCTTATTTTTCATGGAGGCCCTTAGCTTGCCTTGTACAGCTTACAGCTTGTACCATAGGCTTGTAGGAGGTTTTGTTGACACACTCTGTTTTGTGTGTTGGATATTCTATTAGCGTTCCGTGTACATGATAGGTAAAAAGTGAGTGGGGGGGGGAAGTAGGTCCGAGGAAAGTGAGGTTCTCATCTTTTCTCCGAACAATCTCTTCTCAACGGTCAGACTGAGTGTGCTGAGTGTCAGAAAAAAGTACCATACCCGACACAATCTTTACGACACCTATTTTGTCACTTTGTTGCACATCGCCGTTGAATTTCTTGTTAGTCTCACACTCTCAAGAGAAGGGAGAAGACCACGAAAGAAAAGGTTTACGCCCAACCCAGGTCCAAGAAAATGCGAAGGGAAAGTTTAAGCGAAGAGTGATTACACTTTGATTGGGTGAATCCACACAGGCTCTTTTACCAGAGTGTCTGACGAGGAATCAAATCGAAGGGAGATGTGTGTAAAGTTTCTCGCGCGTATCGCGTGCCCCAGGCAGGCAGTATGGTACGTAAACACGATGCTACATACTACTTATACCATACCGTACGTATGATGTATCTACTGAATTTTCATGATTCTTGTCCCGAACAAGAAGTGTCTAAATCTCTGTCCAATCATGTTTGTTATTGTGTGATTCGATGCAATGGCACAGTTAAAAAACAATGATTTCTAGTACTTGTAGCATTTATTTTATTGATAACATGTTGTCTTTCTCCTTCTCTCATCCTTGACGCTAGGACAGACATCATGATCAGTTGCGCCACGACTAAGGACAATTTTTAGTTTCAAATTAGAGTGAGTCCAGCCGTTCGCCAGTAGTACCACACTCTAAGCGCATACATAAGTAGTTTTACCTTAAAAAATACTACGGTTCTCACTTGCGCTTCTACGTTTGTAGAAATTTGAGGAGAATTTCTAGGCGAGTGACGAGTCGTGAGTAAAAAGAGGTGGCTCAACTGATCGTGAGGTCTGTCCTAGTAACTTGATGCATACTGATTACAGCACTCTAGTGGCTTTATCATCAACTACGAAGGCCTCTGTGAGAGTTGAAATGTGGTGACTTTGGGCCTGAAGATCTGGTAATTTTGGATCTGGGTGTTGGGCATAGCGGCTCAGGGCTTGGGGCTCAATTAGGAGTTGCTGGTGCTGGTCTGCATCTCATCTCCTGACTCCTGTTTTGAAATGAGTTTCTATTTAGATACAAATGCTGTGTGACCACGGGATTTTTACAGGGATGCTAAAGAGATAACAGGTATCTGCCATTATATATTTTTTTTCTCAAAGATTCCAATTTCTCGAATAAGTATATACAATAGGGGTGACAAAAAGTCATCATTTTTGAAAAAGTGGCTTCTTTTAACAGTCAAGATATGGATACTACGGAAGTGGGACAGTAAACAACCCTCACTAAGGTATACCCTAGTCTTGTCATTGTCAGATCTAGTGAAATCCTCTTTTTTCACTAAAATTATTCAAAGTTTACCTGTGCCAGATCAAGTGAGAGTATCTTTTTTAAAAATAATCAGAATAAAACTGAATAAAACTTGAAATTTGTGAAATAAATTTAACTAGCGCCCGCCCTTGTTAACTTTGACGCCTCGTGCCATCAAAAGTACTCACTCCACAACGAAACAAAGTTAGGCCAGTGTCGAACACCCTCAGACCAGTGTTTTAAAAAAACCTCAGGTTTGAACCTAAACCTGGCCGTCTGCAATTTCGGAAAAACCTGGCAAACCTAAACCTGGCCATTTTCGATCCAGAAAAACCTAACCTAACCTGAACCTGGCCATTCGTGATGTTGGAAAAACCTAACCTGAACCTGGCCATGTTTACCCAAACCTAGGTTCAGGTTTAAACCTAGGTTTGCACCCCTAGTGCCTATTTCGCCTATTTTAGACTGTTTAAATGTATTTTAAGCTTTATTTACATCAATCTAATTGCAATCTAATCTCCTACAATCATTGGTTTAGTGTTTTATAACATATACTTATAGATCTGCACGATTAATTATTCTCATTACCCTCAATGAACTCCTCCATTCCTACCTCTTCAGGGGTTTCAAGGTCAAACTTCATTGCATTTATCATTTGTTCAAGATTGTGACATTTCAAAGCTGCATCCGTATCTGCCTTATTCCAAGCTCCTTTCTTGCATCTCCTCAAATATTCAGCTGCCACCTATTCAGGATCAATGTAGACAGTGTGAATAATGTTTGAGAGCATTGCAATTCTCTCATAATTCCTGACATCTAACCTTGACACCTTTCACAACTGACTTCAGTGACTTTACTTGCAGCTTCCTTTTGAATGATGAGAGACAAAGATCTGAGGAGGAGAGTTATTTGAGATGAATGGCCGAGGCGAGGCCGGCCGGTCTGCTGCCGATGATGACTACGTTGTACGGCATGGATTCTTGTGATGATGACGATAGCAAGCAAAAGAGGGAGGAGGATATTCATGATGCAGTGGCATGATTGTGATGGAGGGGGCTTGGTGGACTGCCAGTCAACAGGTATGCAGCGGTGGAAGACTTTTTGACGATTACTTAGCTACCGCCCTACCTATTACAGTGGACAAGTGTACCCCCCAAATTTCTGGCATACCCCCGCTGCCTGTTGGTTAAAAGTAGATACATAAGGCTAAATACCTACCACCATACCCCGCGTACCGCCCCATCCTGAAATAAAAAAGTGTACCCCCCTAAATCCAGGCATGAAAAGAGTGGTGGAGCATCGAATTGTTTTAGTGGGCATAAAATCTCGCTACTAATAAAAAATACTAACTTATCACAAAAATAGCCTACCATATTGAACTTAACTTATTTGGATACTCGCCATCCACGGGGACTTCGACACCATTCTCTCGTTAGAATGCCGACACCCCTCCGGAAGATTTTTTTATGGCAAATGCAAACCTTTG
>JALLPH010000330.1:0-21745 GCA_036939855.1 Cyclotella choctawhatcheeana
CCGCCAACTCCAACCTTTGATGGATCACTACGTCTCGGTCTGTCCATCACCACAAGAAAGCAAGGCGGAAATGACGGGTGCCGAGACGGTGGTTAAGAGGGGGGCGCGCCCCAGTACCCTAAATGACAGGGACCTTTCTTTTACATTTTACATTTTATGTCGCTTGCCACTTGCCACAGCTTGCCACTTCTTACTTGGTGACACTTGCCATGCACTCTGAACAGAGATGCCAAACAAAACGGAATGAACATAAGACCTCTCGTTGAAGAGGATTGCTCTAGGTATAGAGATATAGATAGAGATGGATGAATGCACAACATCTTCCCTCGACGTTGACATGGAAAATTCCGAAACAACACAGCCACTCTTAACAGAAAACAAAACAGCCGCCGTTCTACCCCGTCCTCACGTATTCAATGATTACCATTCGATCTATGTGAGATATGGAATACCCGTCTTTTTGATTGGAACTTTCACACTGCTATTGGCGTCAGATATCGGCGTTGGGGCTTCAGCGCACGTGGAAATGTCTACCAGCAGTGGAAAGATCATTTCTTCGAAAACCAATCTAGAAATAAGTGTGTTCAGTTCAGTCAAAAAGCTATGGGAAAATGATGCGGTAAGTAAACGAAGTCTGTATTTCTCTGCATGACCGGTTTTTTGATCTTCTCAACGCCATATTATTAGTATGCACTTGCTATTTTAATTATTTGCACATCCATAAGTTGGCCGTACGTGAAATTAGCCATGACACTCTACGCATGGGTAACCCCTTTCGACTATGGATGTCGACGACGTCAACTGGAATCAGATCCAACAGTATTCATGGCCGAGAGAGAGAAACTGCTTTTCTGGCTTGATGTCATGGGGAAATTTGCATTTGTCGACAGTTTTGTGTTGATTGTTTTAATGGTTGTCTTTCGAGCAACTGTATCGATCATGATGGTGACAACAGATGTGTGGGTAACACCAAGGGTAAGTTGAATGCACCATTTCATCTGATAGTAAACACATTATGCTAACTTTATTTGTCTTGAAAGTGGGGAATGTATGGCTTCATTCTTGCGTCTATCATGTCATTATTCGGGACACAAACTGTATTGCATTTGCACAGAGGTGTACAGATGCAGGTTGAAAAGAAGGGAGACAATCCTACAATTCACTCTTGGGAAGGAAAACAATACTTGATCGCTCAGTCGGGCTATCATCCAGTTGTGGTACTTCTGGCCTTAGTTGCATCTATTGCTCTACTGATTATAGGGGCAACAGTTCAGACATTTAAATTCAAGTATAGCGGGATGACAAAATACGAAACAACGCATTCTCTCATATCGATTGGGTTAAATATTCCAGAGACTGCAAGAGATGACGGAGTAATGATACACTTCCTCCAAGCGTTCTACTTCATTTTAACAATGGCGGTGCCACTGTTATCATGCTGCATTTATGGACTTTTATTCTTTGTGAAATTAACTCCAGATTGGGCTCGACGAATATTTTTACTTAGCGAAACAGCCCTGGCTTGGAGTGCACTAGATGTCTACCTCTTGTCCACAATGTTTGCTGGTGAGTTTCTAGTTACTATTCGATTGTCCCAATGATATAATTTCTTCTAACTTAGCAAGTCTTGGCCATCTCAGTGGTTCAGATCCCAAACTTTGCCAAACATTTAGTAGATGAGTATTGCAAGTCTTGCTTTACTATCGAAGCAGAGATCAATCCTTCTTTCGCATTGACTTGTGCTGCGGCTTTGTTGAATTTCTTTCTTGGCCTTTTGCTCGTGAAGAGAGCGCAAAGATTGTTGTATGCTGTAAAATCTGTCGGATTATGTTGCAATAACCACAGCAGCAGCTTGCCAAATTGCCGTAGTGTAGTTGTATAGTAACAATATTTTCAGAATGATTAAACATGAAGCTTACATATCCTATTCAGCAACATCACAGCTTAGATGTTTGCTTATTATTACGAACCATTACTTTCTGATTTTTCCTCATCTGCTCTGCTTGCTTGTATGCGGGTCTAGACCAACACATGTCTAAATATCTCTTCAACTTTTTAGATATTACAACAGAACTTATTGTTTCGCGAGTCTCATTCTTGGCTTTGCCTTCTTTTCCTGGGAATATCAATTCACGTTCCACATCTCTGTCATCATCATTTGTTATGAGCCAACCAATCTTCTTCGCCCACGAGCAACAATCGGCAAATAAAATGTCAACTGCAGTGAATCCACAACTGGGTAACAAATAATAATTCCCATCATTGGAATTCATACCAAGAAGTTCATCTTCCAACACTTTTAATGAATTGGTAAATTGTCTCTTTGCTTCATTGACAGCAATCGGTGCTTCGCCAAACACATGGGCCAAGTCACTATGCTTCCTATGGATCCATAAGGATTGAGCATCAAGTTCGGTTATGATGAAGGAGACGAGAGATTCGTATCTTGCCCTCTCTTGAGTACCCACACGGGGTACCAGTGTATGATTGTTTGGATTGATATTACAAGTTTCTTTATTATTTCCACTTATTAAGTCACCTAGAAACGTATTGATCGCGGCACTTTCAAATATGACAAAAGAAGAATCTTTTGCGTTGTGGTGGTCCTCGACCAACAAGGCGGGTATTTTTCCCAATGGATGAACCGATTTGGCGGTATGTGACCACGGTTGACACGGAATATGTTTGAATGGTAATTGTAATTCTTTTAGCATCCATGCATTGCGGAAGGGTCTCATGTTGAGATCACCGTAAAGAGTGAGTGTTTGCAGTTGTCGTATCATTGATTTTGTTGTTGTAAAGATTAAAGAGGTGACAGATTGATAGGTGATCTGGAATCTGGATGTAACTGGCTTCCCGCCAGACTTTTATTTTTAGGAGGCATATTGTAAAGTAGAAGGAAGAACTACCTAACACCGCACCTAATCATAATAAAAATGGAAAGGGGGGCGATTTATGCCTCCTAAATAACGTCTACGCCAATCACCAATCACTCTTCTTCTCTTCACATGCACCAACCATGGCAAACACCAAATCGCGGACTCTAAAATACACCGACGGCGCCACCCAATTCCGCCTCCGCATCGCCACCTCTCTCCTCTCCCACCGTCCCCTCCTAATAACGAACATCCGTCCCGATGACCTCGACGCACCGGGCCTACACGAACACGAGGCCTCCTTCCTACGTTTAATCGACCGCATGACGAACGGGACCAAGATCGAAATCAATGCCACGGGTACACAGTTACGGTTGAAACCGGGTGTGTTGTTGGGCGGGGCGGTGGAGCATGATTGTCCCGTGGGGAGTGATGGTTGTAGGAGCGTCTCTTGGTATTTGGAGGGGATATTACCGCTGGCTCCTTTTGGGAAGGAGTCGTTGGAATTGACGTTGAATGGTATCACCGACGGTACGTCGGATGTGGACCCCAGCGCGGACTACCTGTCAGCCAGTATATTGCCATTGTACATCAAGTTCGGAGTGGGTACCGATGACGCTCTCCCCCCACCCTCGATACGAGTTGCCAAACGAGGCGCGGCTCCATTGGGATGCGGACGTGTTCACTTCTATTGTCCCATAGTCAAAGAATTGAATCCTATTGAATTGATCGAATTCGGGAAAGTGAAGCGTATACGGGGTAATGCAATTAGTTGTCGTATCCCCCCCTCGAGTGCCGCCCGTGTTGCTCATTCGGCGAAAGGTGTGATGCATCGACTGTTGCCCGATGTTTGGATACATACCGATGCTCATTCCTCTTCGAATACTGGTAAAAGAAACAAGGATGGAAGCGTTGGAGGAGGATGTGGACCAAGTCCAGGCTTGAGTGTGATACTAACGGCAACTACGACAGAGGGGATATGTCTATCTGCGGAATGTAGCATGAATCACAATACGGAATCATCGAATCCCAACAACGGGCTGACACGGCAACAACAACAACCAATAGAAAGAAAGAAAATGGAACTACCGGAAGATTTGGGCAAGCGATGTGCCACCATGCTTCTTCATGAAATATTCTGTGGTGGATGTATCGATAGTAGTGCACAAACCTTTGCATTATTAATGATGTGCTTAACTCCCGAGGATGTTAGTAGGATACGACTGGGACCGCTCAGTTCGTACACCATTGTTAGTTTGAGATTATTCAAGGAGGCATTTGGTGTGGAGTTCAAGTTGAAAGTGGATGATGTGCCATTATTGGGTGGAGATAATGATGATAGCGATAGTGAAGAAGAAGAGGATGAGATGGCTGGGATGAAGAGTAGTACTGTTCTCTGTAGTTGTTTGGGTATTGGTTATAGAAACATGGCTAGGGCCAGTACATAGTGGATAACTGTGTTTGATTAAATGAAAGACTTGTTTCTGGATTAAAGATGTAGAGAAAATTGTGATCAAAGTTCATTCTCATTCTGATTATATAGCCATTCTGTGACTTTCTTTTAAACTGCATCACCCCAATCATCTATTATCGCAAGACGAAGAGATTCAGAAGAACTATATTTCCAGTGAATGATACTTGACAATACTTTTCATTGGATGCCACTAACACAAACAGGACGTCAGAGAAATTTTCATACCGAAAAAGTTATCCATGTGACTGTCTAATAAACACCAATAGAAAGATTGGCATTTGAATTTCTCATAATAATTTTGCGTTATTTGATGTCGCAAGGATTCCCAACGATAGAAGCCACGTCGATCCTGTCTAGTATGTTATGTTGTCTCAACTGAAGTCTGTTTTGTGGAGTTTATTTAGAATCTGACTACGGCGGGCTCTATCTCTTCGAAGATTGTATATAATAGTGAAAGGGCTTTGATGCTCACTGAAGTAAGTTTTAGTAGAAGGCCACAAACTTTCTGTGTTGGCAATGAAACAACTATTATATGCATTATTACAATCACGTGAACTTAGACTTGATCCTCACATTACACATTATGGGACTCTACAGAATAGAGTATTCAAACATCCTCCTTCTTTATTGAAGGTCGAAACCGAAATCAGTGCAGATATACTTTCAACTTCATGCACTACATTTGGCGTATATGGTTTGAGCAACTTGCATAGAGCCACAAGATGTTTGGGTCATTGGAGTTGAGCAGCTTGGATCTTGAAAAAGTTCCGTACTCCAGTCATTGCCGTCTCCGCATTGATCATTCGCAATGCCCCAGCAAGTATCACCGGATGTTACATCGTAAGCATTGCAGTTTGTCGGAGCACTATTGCAGTTGCTATAAACAGCTTGTCCGACTTGCAATGAGCCGCAAGACGACTGGGTCATTGGATTTGAGCACGACGGATCTTGAAAAAGCTCGGTACTCCAGTCGTTACCGTCTCCACACTGAGCGTTCGCAATGTCATAGCAAGTATCACCAGTTTCTACAGTTGTTGACTTACAGCCCGGAGGGGAAGGCGACGAATTAAGGCAAGTCTTGAGTTGCTGGAACAGAGTCGGATCCATCTTGTTGATGAAGCTTATCATGACTCCGCCGAGGCTATTCGTGGTGATTTGCTGACACCAGAATGTGATGGTATTGCTATCAATGCCTTGAGCATGAAGCCCAAGGAGCAAATTACGGCTCGATACGCCTATCTTTGACATGTTTTCAAGTGCTGATTGGATGAACGGAGGAACATTTGCCTGATATCCACCAGAATACTGGGCACACCCAGGAGGAGATTTAGAATTACCGGAACACCACTCAGAACCCCAAAAGGTTAAAGTGGCAAAGTAATCGGGAGAAAAAGTAAGTCCATTTACTTGAGGAGGATTCAAGATACTGAACATGCTTGTAAGACCTTGGTTTTTAGTTTCCTGGAACTGCGAGGACTCCTGACTTGTTGTCATTGAACATTCATTGTCAACATCTACCCCACACCAGCCATGTTGCTTTGCAACACTCGCGACAGTCGCGGGATTCCATCCGGAAGTGCTACAGCCATCGCCTCCAATTGTGAACTTGACGCATTTTGCTCCATTAGTACCAGTTGGTGGTCCATTGTATGCAGAACGAGCCCCTGGCGATCCACACTTTCCATTTTTTAACGTTTGGATACAAGTTAGATATCCATAGTTGAGGAAGTCTAAGTTTGCAAATGGTATGTTCACACCCCAGTCGTCATCTCCGACCCAACCTCCAATCTTGTAAACAAACGATGAATCTGGTGGCGGCTGCGAGTTCGGTGGTGGTTGTGAGTTTGTTGTTGGATGTGAGGTTGGTGTCGCCTTCGAATGCTTGCCCTGCTTTGAAGACTTGGCCAGCCAACGAGGCAGATGAATGTCCTGCTCGCCCGTTACTGCTGGGACGACAGCAATGAGGTTGAGAGCAAGCAGATTGGATAGTTTCAATAGCATCGTTGGAAAAGGTTGGAAAGTAAATATCTTTTTGATTGATCGATTAGATATCTGATGTCTGTCCCATAGAAAAAATGTCGAGGAGTATTTGGGAGTATCAAAGATATTGAGGTCAGACATCAAGAGATGCTTCGCTTGATGTTCGCATGCATGATTTTATGCCCGATTTGCGTCCCTCACCTCTCAGAATTTCTAATTTCTAATTTGCTCCTTTGCTCCGTCCCCCAGCTCCCGTTCACCGTACATATACTGTGGAGGATGCTGTTTGTAGCGACTCCATGGCCGATTTCTTACATCCCAAGGCTGTTGCATGTGTTGAGAGGACTCTCTGAAACCATTGGTGTGAGTTCGTAAGCAACTTCATGGCTGAAGGTTAAGAATTGATGATCCGCAGCTCCAACTAGTGACAGTATGGCTTAATTGGCTAGTAACTAGTATGTCAAAATGATGATAGTCATAAGACCTGAATACAAGCAAGTAAGTTCAACTAATCATGTCCATATGTCCTCTGAACACATACAACAGCCCTGGGATGGACGAAATCGGCCATGGGGTCGCTACAAACCAGCATCCTTCACAGTGACGGTAAGTGGGTGCAGGGACGGAGCCAACCCGAAATTTCTTACGAGTTCCTCCTACGGGGTATCAAGTACCAGCGCAAATCGCTGATCACATCAAGCTCACCCACAATAATCCAACACAGAGATATTTATAGTTTCACAGTCCTTGTGTAGAGTGCATCCGCAGTTTATAAACTGCACATCAGCAGCAGTGGAGAATCAATTGAACAATCGCTCTCTACGAGCCTCACGCCGATTTTCTCTCCTGGCAGCACGAAACTCTCTCCTCCCACCAGCTTCCTCAATCTTGGCTCGTCTTTCCTTAACAACCTTACCTAATGCAAGCAACATCAGAAATGGAAAGTTTCTATTAGGTTCCATTTCAGTGTGCTCCCCATCTCCAACAAAATTATATGGAAGATCCAATACTGTGCCAGAATGACAGCAGTCCATCAGACACGTCAAGGCTGTACCCTTTGGCATTGCACAGACCAAGTGTTGGTATAGTTCTTTATCAAGGATTTGACCTTCAGTATCATAGTCTACAGGGCATAGCGTTGAGTTATAACCGGATGGGTCTTGGCCTGTTTCATCTCTGACACGTCCTCCATGTCCTGAATAGTGGACAAATGCTGTGTCACCTGGTTGACACTACAACATGAATTTAAATCTACATGTTGATGGTATGCAAATATTGAAGTGATATCCAAAACAATACCAACACTCTTTACCTTATTCACCAGATCTTCTAAAGCCTCCATTATTCCATCTCTACTAGGCTCCCTCTCTACTCCATCATCCAACAAACAAACAATATTTTCCTCCTCAAATTTTCCAACATCCATAATATATTTCTTGATATTATAAACATCATTATGACATCCACTCAATCGGCCCCGTGTATGATTGACATAATTGATTCCTATCAGCACTGCATATCGTGTGCCCTCACTCCCGAATTCATTCGTCATTAAATCAAATGGTTGTGATACATCAATATTGCGACTTGAAGATAGTTGTGGAGTTTGCGTAAATCCTTTTTCCTTGATTAGATCACGTGCTTTTAAAAACACATCTACAAAGGATAAATCTTGTGCGGAGGGTTCTTCTTCTTGGTAGATTATGTTCAACATGGAAGATGTCAATGCTCCACCGGCCTTGCCTGCGGCATCTGGTAATTGAAATGTGGATACATTCTGCACATCTGCAGAAGTTTGGGTGTCATGACATCCTGAAATCATTCGGACACTGGCTGGTATGGCTTCCTCGGCTTTGGCATCGAATTCTGGATCTCTTTCTACTGGAGTTGATTCTATTTCAGGTGGTGCTAGACGCTCTTCAATACGTTCACGAAGCCGTTGTTTTGCTCTATCTCTCAGCATGAATGCAGTATTCGTTAGTAATGATAACAAATGTGAGGGTTCCTCCGGCGGAGTTGAAACAGATCGTCAGGCAAGTGCTCTCTTTGCGTCGCGGCGATGGGGGTTGTGGATATTCGTTCGCAATTGTGCTGCGTGGGGAGTAAGATATCTCAAAACCCAGGATGGTTAGTAACGAACGGTTTGCACCGGATGCGGGGCGATGTAATGAGCGGTGGTATGGCGAAGTCGGAATGTTATTGACAGTGTTGGTTCTTCCGGTACAGGTGCTAGTTACAGCGGCTTTTCTACCATGGTGGCCGGGCAAAATGGGGGTCTATGAGAAGAAAAAGGAGGTGATCATTTTAGTGTACATTATTATTTCTTGGTTGGCTTTTTCTCTGTGTTGCTACTTGCTACTCACAAGTAAATGTTACATAAACGACTAAACTAAAGTCACCCAGCGGCGACTAGAAGTAAAAAGTCAGAGTAAAGCAATAACACCGGAGAACACGAGCAGAACTAAACTGCACCCCCAGCAAGATCTCTTATCCTTATTAGAGAAGTATAATCATGTCGGCTAACAGGAAGTTACAGAGTGAGTGTAGCCTTCGGTGATTTTTATTTTATTTTTTCGGTGCCAATTATTATGACACCCGATGACACCCGGGGATGACAGTGGCGGAAACCCATGTCGGATAGGGCGGAGGTTTGCTACAATGCTTCCAAAATGATTGACTGCAGAAGAGGGGGGAGGAAATATCTCCATAATCTAGTGCTTATCGTAAAAGGCACATCACACACAAGGAATTTGAGGGACGCGTGTTTTTCATGTCGTAATTGCGGTTTCGTGTCAACGATGAGAGAATGAGATCTTGTGGGGCTGCTTTTGAAGAGAATAAAAACAGCTTCTTAATTATCCCATTCTGAAGCGGGCTCGTCCCTTATTATCTCGCATTGCTAAGGCTGCTTGTAAAATGTTATGTGTCCCCTGTCCCTTTTACTTCTCATCACTAATCACTTCTCATATTTCTCCCCAACACTTGTATTCTAATAGCCGAAATCGACCGTGTCATGAAAAAAATCGACGAAGGCGTCGAACTATTCGATGAAATATGGGAAAAGGTCTATTCTGCCGAACAGCAAAATCAAAAAGAAAAGCACGAGATTGAACTAAAGAAGGAAATCAAGAAACTTCAACGTCTACGCGACCAAATCAAAACATGGATCGGGGGGACCGAAGTCAAAGACAAAGATGCCTTATTGGATGCACGAAGGCTGATTGAAACTAAGATGGAACAGTTTAAAGTTTGCGAGAAGGAGACCAAGACAAAAGCTTATAGTAAGGAGGGTTTGGCAAAACAGGAACGATTGGATCCAGAGGAAGAAAAGAGGGAAGCTACCATATCGTGGATATCAGATATCATTGATCAAATTCAAGGATTTGTTGATGATAAGGAGTTGGAGGTAGAGAAGTTGAGTGCTGGCAAGGGGAAGAAGACAAACAAGAATCAACTGGATGAATGTCAACAACATTTGAGCAATCACAAGTTCCATTTGAATAAGCTGGAAGGGATCATGAGATTAGTTCGGAATGGTGTGCTCGAAGCTGATACTGTTGATGAGATGAAAGAAGATTTGGACTACTACTGTGAATCACACGAGGAGGATGATTACATTATGGCATATGACGAGGAGACGTTTTACGATATGTTAGGATTAGATGATTTGGATGTTGTGAACGTTGATAGGGTTTATCAGGCTTCTGTACCAAGTAAAAAGAAGGATGATGATGCTACATCAGCTAGTAGTGGGAGCAACAAGACAAAGGTCAAAAAGACAGCCGCTTCTTCTAATATTATACCGTTGACGATTGGACGCGCCAAGGCTAAGGCAGACAAACTGAAGAATGATCAAGCTGACGATGATAAGAAGGAGAGTAGCTCTACTCCTTCGAAAATTGCCCGCGCCAATTCATCTAATTCTTCTGGATCTACGGGTCCCACTCCGACACCTACCCCGAAGGCTCCTCCAGCACAGGCAGGCGGAGCCAGTATGGCAGCTGTGTTGAAGAGGGAGAGCGAGGAGAGGCAAAAGGCTGCATTAGTGGCACAGCAACAGGTGAGTTGTTTGTGTGGAAATCGGCATGTGTAGTTGTTGTATCACTTCATCATTTTGTTATGTTATGCAGGAGCAAGCTCGTCAAGCAGAACTATTGCGTCAACAGCAGTTGAAACAACAGGCTTTGCAGCAGGAGCAAGCTCGTCAAGCGGAACTGTTGCGCCAGCAGCAGCAAAAGGCTGCACAGGCAGAAGCACTCAAGAGGCAGCAAGCAGCTCAGTTGGAACAGAAAGCAGCAGCCCATGCCAAGCCAGCAGGTAACCCAAATGTGCTAAATGGTTTAGCTGGTCTCTCATTGAATAGCACTGCCGGTTCATCTACAGCCCCAAATACTTCTGCCAGTACACTACAAGGGGGTGCACCAGCAGGATCAAAGGATGCAACAGAGCGCTACCTAAATGCATTGAATGACTCCTTCCTTCAAATGCCCACTGGTGTAGACAGCGAAAGGTTGAAGATGTACACCCCTCGCAATGTATACCCCGTGCCATCATGCTACCCCCAAACCCCATCTCCCATCTTTGAAAATCCTGCTATCTTTGAGAAACTTGGCACTGATGCCCTCTTCTTCATCTTTTACTATTCTCAAGGGACATACCAGCAATACCTAGCTGCCCGAGAGCTCAAGAAACAAAGCTGGAGGTACCATAAGAAGTACATGACTTGGTTTCAGCGTCACGAGGAGCCCAAGGTGACGACAGACGACTATGAGCAGGGGACGTACGTGTACTTTGATTACGAGACAGGATGGACCCAGCGTATTAAAGCCGATTTCAGATTTGAGTATTCGTTCCTTGAAGATTCAGTGGACCCAGCGCGCTAAACCAGATTTCAGATTGAGTATTAGTTCTTTCAAGATTCGCTTGCTGTGTATTCTTTGAAATGACACTAAAAAATTTGATACTGTTGCTGAAGACGAATAAGATTTTTCATTAAATATGTTGTTTGCTAAGTTTCCACCACAGCACTGCTGGGTTATTGTATATCAAGGACTTCTTAAAGGCCTTCTAGTGTTTCCATCAATTTGCGTACTAGAGCCTTTGGCTGGAGGTACCTTTATTAACTAATACTAAATGGCTCATGCAGGATAGGTAGAACAGCACCGGACACGATACACGATCAACAATACAAACAATAAATGAAAATTCTTTCTCCATGCCATCATCATCTTCGTTGTTTTCCCTGGCAGGCATAATACATTATGCAGGCATCTCATATTACTTAGCCTGTCTACGTCCATACGATGTGTCGGCCTTCTCTCCACCCAATGTTCATGCTGCTTGGCCATCACCATCGATACGTCGCTTTTTATTCAACGAGGAACATGGTGTAGAAGATAGAAGTAGCAGTAGCCCTCCGCTACCACGAGGATTCACATACGACGAAGAGCCTTCGCCCCATTGCGATTACGATGTTTCTGTCAGCGCAGACAACACATCACATGCCTCGCCTTCCAGTAGCTTCAATTGCGCCCCCGAAATCAACAATTGGACCACGCTGATGACTTCGGGCACCAATGCCGCCATCCATCGTCCTGGCGCCAAGATGACATTGCAAGAGGGGATGGAAATACTGTACAATGATTTGAAAGACTTGTCGTCCTACGACTACGACATGATCGAGGGATATTGGGATACGTTATTGCCGTTGGTTAGCTTTTTGGGGAGCGCAAATGCCGAAAAGGTCAAGCAGGCTTTGACGGTGGCCTACCGTGCCCACCGGGGACAAATGAGGAAGAGCGGCGAACCGTTTATCATACATCCCGTGGAGGTGGCAGTGCTGTTATCGGGGATGAAAATGGATGTGGAGACGGTCATGGCGGGATTGTTACATGACACTGTCGAGGATACGGAATTAACATTTGAACAGGTGGAGGCCATGTTTGGTACCGAGGTTCGAAATATTGTAGAGGGGGAGACGAAAGTTAGTAAGCTGCCCAAGTTGGCTTTTGCGGAGTATGCAGATGAACAGGCGGAAAATTTACGTCAAATGTTCATTGCCATGACTGATGACTATCGAATTATCATTGTCAAGGTGGGTTCTTTTTCAGTTTCATGTCTAATATCTCCTATGCAATGGTGTGGTATTTATCTGTATTTCATAATTCTTTTTTCTCTGTGGACATACAACATGACAACACAAAAGTTGGCTGATCGACTGCATAATATGAGAACTTTGAGACATATGAAACCAGAAAAGCAAAAGAAGATTAGCCGCGAAACTCTGGATATCTTCGCTCCGTTAGCACACAGGTGAGTGTAATGATGTGATCACATCATCTTGGCATGGTTCCAACCCTTGATTAATATCTAATATCACTTCATTCAAAAGAATGGGAATCTGGCAATTTAAATCAGAACTTGAAGACATAGCCTTTCAATACATATACCCCAGTGAATACAAACTCTTAAATCAACGATTACTCCACCGTCAATCCAAGATTATCACAACACTTGATGATTCCATAGCCGTTCTAAAAGAGACTTTAACCAATGATCCCACTTTAAAAAGTCAAGATGTGAATATTGAAGTTGTTGGACGAACCAAGGAGCTGTATTCATTATGGCTCAAAATGGAGAAAAAGCATGATCGAAATTTAGACAACATTACCGATTTGGTCGCGTTACGTGTTATACTAACTCCTGGTAAAAAGGATGGTATAGATCACGGGGCCGATAGTGGTGTTTGGTTGTGTTACCATGTTTTGGGATTGGTCCAGCACTTGCATGGGTTTCAGCCTGTACCGACCAAAGTGAAAGACTATATAAGTTTTCCGAAAGTCAATGGGTATCAATCTTTGCACACAGCACTTATGTATAAAGGACAGAGTGTGGAAGTGCAGATACGGACTCAGTATATGCATCAGGTCGCTGAATACGGTATGGCTTCTCATGTAAGTTTTGGGTGTTACAATGATCATTACCATGGCAATCATTCCTCAATTTCCACTTTGAATAATGTATCAAAGTGGGCTTATAAAGATGAAAAGCAAAGAAAGACATCTATGGAGCTATACAATACCCCCTGGTTGTCAAGTATTAAAGAATGGCAACAGGACAGTGTAAACTCACGAGACTTCGTTGACTGTGTTAGGAGGGAGTTATTAGGGAAACGGGTATTTGTGTTTCTGAGGAATGGCAAGATTCTGAACCTCGCTAGAGGCGCTACCGCTGTAGATGCAGCCTTTCAAATTCACACTGAGGTGGGATTACAGATGGTTGGAGTTGAAATCAACGGAAAACCTGTAAGCATTCTTTCCCAGACGATCTCTCATTTGACTCATATTTGACTAATATATTTATCTCTCTGTAGGTTCCAATTAATTACGAATTGAAAAATGGTGATGTTGTATCTATATTGACCGCCGAAGGAGCTGTGCCATCAACAGAATGGATGCGTTTCGCCAAAAGTAGGTCGACTCGTTCAAAGTTGAGATCTTACTTCAGAAATAAACAAATGGAAATGTATCGTAGCTCTGGTGAAATACGTCTCTTTGGCTACCTTGAACAAAGAAAAGACACAATATTGGAATACTCTTACCTGAACAATTTTAGCGTTGTCCCTACAACCGTGGAAGAACTTTCGACCTTCTTACCGGGTAGATCACACTACATGGATGTGAATGAACTCCTAACAGATATTGGCAAGTCACGAGATGCTGATTTCTTGAGATCGAAGGTGTCAAAGATTTTTCTTATTCCCTTAGCACTTCTCAAGACATTGGATGAAACTTCCTTTTCCAATATCACAAGAAATTTATATGCGGATCAATTATCAACCAATATGAAGTCTGGCGAACAGATGATGCGTTCCTATGTAGATAGTCTCAATGGCGTTAATACTGAGGAGGCAGAGGTAGCCTATTCTGACAACGCTTGTAGCTGCTGTCTACCAGTTAGGGGGGATGCAATCATTGGAACAAAGACAATGTCTGTAGAATCAACAACAACTGTACATCGAGTGGAATGTCCGTATGCTCGAGAAGTACTAAACAACGCCAAAACAAAGCCAATGGCCAGCGACACCGCGGACGATTTCACTTTGGAAAGGAAATCAAGATCAAAACTGATGACGAAGGACGTGAAACGACCAGGAATCGACGAGTACCCAGTGCAACTTGTCTGGCCAGCCCTTGAAGATTCGTGGGAAGATGAGAGCTCCGAAAGCTTTCTTACGGAAGTGGTGATTATTGCTAACGATAGGAAACTCTTGCTTGCAGACTGTAGCATAATTGCTTCTACGAATTCAGAGATACTCAAGACTGGTTCGAGTTCAACAAGTGAGCATTGTGTGCTGGAGTTTCTTGTTAGGGTGAGAGATTTAGAACATCTGCAGATCCTGATGGATAAGCTATTAGAAGTTAAATCTGTCATGTCTGTGGAGAGACGGGTAAGTTGAACTTTATTTCGATTGTATTTTTTTCTCACGAGTGATAACAATCTCTTATATAATCTTAAAATCTCTTGGCGAATTAGTTTGGAAGTGTGCTGCTTGATACAATGTAATAGTTCTCGTCACGAAGACTGCCCTTCCGCAAAACCCATGACAAATGCTGTACATATTATTATTCGGACAAGCTGTTCTATTTTTCACGATGCACCCATAATGCAAATGCAACCTAGATTAACTGAGCTTGTTGATCAACTTTTGTTGTATTGTAGTCTTGTGTAGTCCAATCTATCTAGTCCAATACAATTTTATACCATACCGCCCGTAGCCCGTAGCCCGTAGCGCAATAGCATGCTTAGTGCTTTATCTTGCAACAATCCATCATGGTACTTTTATTGGCCTGTTTTTCAAGGTGTAGAGATGAAGATTCCGCAATCACAACAAACCAACATTAAACTCCTCCGAAAGGCATCATCTTCGCGAGACCCTGAAATTCTCCCAAAACTACTGTCAACAAATCCCCTATGCAAGAACGACCTCGAAACCCCCTCTTCGGATGGTAAAAATGCCCTTCACATGGCCTGCTGGATGGGCTGTATTGACAACATATCCTTACTACTAAGTCATGGATGCGACATCAATGCAATTTCCACTGGCAAGCATAATTATGGCAAGACTCCCATATTTTACGCCATAACAAGAGGGAGAGAGAACGTGGTGCGGTATTTATTGAACGAAGCAAGTGTTAGTGCAGAGAGTGCAGGCGATCGAGTCAACGTGAGGATTGTGAATAATAAAGGACAGAGTGTTTATAGTTTAGCTTATAGTCACGATTTTAGTATAGATATTCTTGAGTGCATCCGCAACAGGGAGGTAGAGGAGGGTTTTCACTCGATAGGTGAACAAGTTGTTGTAGCAGCAGAGAATGGTGTTGAGAGATGGCTTGATTATTCCATTTCTCATTCAGATGGTTGCATTTACGGCGACTTGGACTTGAGATTTCTGCATCGACCGTTGTCCCCTGACGACGTAGTCAAAGACGGTATTGTCGTCAACCCGACAACTAAAGAGTCGCGAAAAGGAAATTTTACAAAGAATAATCCATCGGTAAATCGCTGCAATCCACCTAATAAAATTCATGCCGCAGAGAAGAAAAGAGGCAAGGAAAGAGAACAAATGAAAAGTCTATCTCCAGATCATCAAGTCAAACTTAAGCAGCTTTGGAGTGATGTTGCTAAGTCTTTGCAGGAAAACAATTCATGGGATCTTTTTTCTTCTCTACTAACCATTGTCCAATTCTGGGAAGAATCAGAGATTTGTTTGCCATGGATTCATGATGCTGCAGTTCGGCTTGATTTTTTAATTGAATACAATGGTGTACAAATAGAATTGCATCAAGCGAATGAAAGCTCAAAATCCATCCTGCTAGAAGCCATCATATTTTGCGGAAGCGGCGACAGACATGCAACCCTTGTCAAAAGGATTCTAACGAAAACAAACAAGAACAAAGGTCCTAGTTTACAAAACAATAATCAGATGCAGAGACACGACAACGAATGTTTACAGATGATGCAGCAAGAACAATTCGCGCTGCTTTGGAACGACATAGAAGTTGCTCTAGACAATCACACCCCCCATGAAATATACCTTGCATTGATCAAGCCGATTATTCTTTATGATCTTAGAAGCAATCCCAATTGGCCGCAAGATTGTGGAAAAAAGTTACACTCAGTTTTGGAGTCCAAGTCTGTGTCACTCATAGATGACATCATGAATCAAGTACTACACCTATGCGAAACATCTAGCAGTAGATATGCTTCTTTGCTCAAGAGATTGCTCAATAGAAAAATAGATATGAGCCCTATGGATAACATGGACATTATTTCGCCTACGAGTAAGTCAATCTCACCTGTCGAAAAGCATCAACAGCTCCCAGATGCATACAAGCATTTTATGAAGTCTCTTCAAAAGGAAGCCGAGAACAGCCGCAGCATTGATGACTTGCCATCATGGAATGTGCTGAAGCATCCATACCTAACTTCAAAAGCAGAACAAAATCATCTGTCCCTATCACAAGCCCCAATATTTGTTGACTCTTCCTTCGAGTTACAAAGACTGGAATCAAAACTCCGAAATTTGACTTCAACTTATAACTCAAGCAATGGTGATTATCATTCTATACAGTTCACTCAAATTATTGCTTTCGATTCTGAATTTTACACATCAGATTCTGGAGATACAGAACTAGCGACTATTCAATTCAGTATAATTGAGGAAGGACTTCCCTCTGCATGGGTTGTTGATTTGCTTCCCACCCAAGACGAAGGCTATCACTCAATGACGTGTGATTTATTACGATGGTTATTCTTTGAAAGCAGCTCAAATATAATAGGATTCTCTCCTAGACATGATCTACACTTGTTGTCATTGCATCTGGGAGAAGACGTTCCTAAAGTATCTTCGTCCAATATTTGGGATATGCAGCTTCTCGCTGCCCATAAAATGGCAGAGGATACTGGTCGGGGCAAGGACAATATGCCTGGGCTGAAGTCATGTTGCTCTTATTTCAATATGCTGCCGTGGACATTATCTAAGGCTGAACAATGTTCGAATTGGGGGCAGCGCCCACTCAGTGCCGATCAGTTAGAATATGCTGGATTGGATGCTGCAGTTCTACTTGTGTTACTTTCAGAATTGGTGAGAAGAGGATGAAGCAGTAATACTGAAAAGGTTCTACCGAAATCATATATGCAGTAAAGAAACATTCTTCACATCTTAAAAACCCCACGTCAAGTTGTATTCAACAAAATCTTTCCAGTTTGAATAACACAAACTATACCATCTCTACCCAGTGTGTCAAAGCTGAATCCTTTAGCTTTATAATAATATGAATCTTATGTGACATAAAAGCCCCACACTTCTATCTAACAGCTCATATCCAAATACAAACTATCCTAATTGACATACTTCGCCACTACTTTCACACGACCTGACGAAATTCGAGCAGCAGAGCTCTTAGTTGAGAATCGGTGTTGCACTGTCGACATTTACAAGACCTTTTGCCTTAATCTGAACAGCGATTGAAGAATAATATGAATATGAGTGATGTTGACACCAGTGTTGTCGATTTCAGCGGAAATACTAAGTGGTCTCTCGAAAGGACTTACCTTTCCCCACCTGATAAATATGCGTAGGAAAATGATCGACGCCACAAACAATCCGATAGCTGCCCAGCCGACAGGCAGAAAAAGATTGAGTGCATTGCCTTGGAGATTTTCTTCTATTGTATCCGTCAATTCATGTTTTACAAAACATAGGCTTCCAAAAAATTGAACCATATAGCAGCTTGCCGTAATGCAAACTACAGCACTGACTATTGTTGTCTTTGCCAAGATTGAAATTGATCGCCATTGGGTTGCTGACGAATAACACTTCTTCAAATGCTCATCTCTTTCATCAGCATCTTTCACTTCTTCGTCTATCTCAATAGCATCGATTTTTTCTTGACTCTCTTCAGCAGTTTTTTCTAGATAATACGCAGCAACTATCATACTCCCAAACTGAACAAATGCAGTCACTGAAGCGCAAATTGTAGCAGCAGTTCCAGCCCATGGCACCTCTGGGTTACCAGTTTCAGAGTCCAAAGAAGACATGTATATCAGACCTCCCATTAGAGCAGTTGGAAAGATTAGCACAACGATAGGGAGTGTACTGAAGATGTAGGTGTGATATGAGTAAACAATAGGTGGTGTATCGTATACGAAAATTGAAAGAGATTTTTCGAAATCTCACCCAATCATAATCTGGATGAGAGAGAGCCTCATTATTCCGCACAAGACTGATGTAGGCCAGTCTGGACCACCGATAAGTACTGCGACTGCAAATACTATTAGAAACTAGTAAAGATTGACACTTGACGATCAAAATAATTCAGACAACTCACCCTTGGCTACACATATACCACTCTGACCTACAACCAACCTCATGGCTCTCATCAATTTAGAATTGATCCCAACAAATTGTCGAATTTGCACGAAACGTGATAGGTTCTCTCCGATTAATTTTTGTTGCAATGCACTTGAGAAAAGCTTGAGCCCTGTACCAACTACAGTTGAATAAAGAACACAATAAACCCAACCTGTGACAGAAAGGGCGACGATAAAGGTTAAATAGAACGATAAATTCCACACATTTTTCGTCAAGGTTCATTTACCTAGAGTTTCGTATCCTCGTGCAGTCAGCACAATGCCGAGCGTCAAATACACAGGCACACCAGGAACCGGTGGTAAGAGAAACATGGTCACACCAACACCGCACATGATGGCTGTTGTTGCATAGAGACCAAGCTCTGCCGTCTTCTCAATCATCCAACTTAGAAACACTACTGTAATTTTTGAGACCAGAACCTGAAGAATCATATAAGCCACTCCCCAGTATACAGCGTAAGTAAATACTCTCGTTCTATCCCATGATCTCATTCTTGTCAAGTGCTTGTTTGTACGGACAGTGAAAAGACTTGCCCATGTTCAAGTAGATTTGGTAAGATGTTCACAAGCAGCAGACATTAATTGTCCCAAAATCTATGGGTTGATAAACAAACATACCTTGAATTTTTCGTCGAGTCTTCCACTGTATATGCAGGTTGTGAAAATGGCAGTCCAACTCGACGCACCAATTGATTCATCATTGAAAGCAGTAAGTATAGGATAATGAAAGGCGAGCATGTAACTACGAAAAGACCACGGGCAATGTCAAGACTATCGCGATACTTCTCTCTAATACTCGTCAGTATGGCCTCCTTATTAGACTTCCTTTCATTTTTGCTGAAAGTAGCAGTGAGAATGATTGAAGCAGCGACCAGCGAAGCCAAAGTCAATGCCATTAGAGAGGAAGTTGCATCTGCTGCTGTGCCTGCAAGAGAAGCTGACACCCATAAAATTCCCAACGCAACGATCCAGATCTTTGCATAGTTCAGAATGTCTTGTTCACTTCGACTCTCTGAGATTATAGTAGTAGAAAATGGTTATGTTGAGAGCCAGATATGCTGCACTATACCAAGCATTTACCAAGGGGTTACTCACCAGTTCTCAAAAATCTACAAAATAAGCCGAGGAACATCATACTCAAGCACATGAGTAAAGGCCCTGCCCACAAAATCAACCCATTTGAACAACCACTATAAACACCCAAGCATGCCTTTTCGCAACCCTCCTGAAATACCAACGCGTCGTCGTCCAAATAAAAGCATGTCTCTTCTGTACTATTCCCATAAGTAACGTTTGAATAACACCCCGGATATTCCTCAAAATCAGCTTCGCAACCCGTCCTTTCTGCAGCTTCGATCATAGTTATTTCATTCCATTGATTATGTGGACTCACTGACACCCAAACAAAAAAAACCACGGCAGTAACGAATGTCAGCAGTAACAAAGGTCCAGAAAGCCACCCCATAAACACTCGCGTATCCATCTTTCCGTAAAAAATGTTCTTTACCATAAGTAACCAAAGTGGATTAAATATAGCAAACATGGTGATAATTCCATAGGGCACTTCGTTCGAAACCAATAGTACCCACATTACGAACAGTGCGAACAATCCAAATGACAAGATGAATCTCATAATTTTCCCGAAAGTAGAAGAAGACCACTCGTCAATGTCAAGGATATAATAGAGGAAGCTGGAAACGAGGATTATGCCCGAGAGATGTAGAGAGAGGAATCCGAATTCATTGGAAAGGGCGTAGTAGAAGGATTCCCCAAAGCCCATTTGCTTTGGGCGCAAAGTAGTTATGTCAAAATGTCAAGAATAAACGCAAGTGATTCATATGAAGACAAACTGTGTTGGAGTGTTGATTCACTGAATAACAAGCTCAAAGAAACATACCGTAAATAGTAGAATGTAAGCCGCACAAGGGACAGCGCACCAAATCGAAAGACAACAGAAGGTAGACCACGACAAAGGTCTCTGCTCACGATTTTCTGTAGCAATTGATGATTCATCTTCAACATGTTGTGGTTCCTGTTGTTGTTTCAGATCATGGTTCTTTTGCGGCAGTTCAATGGTACTGCTTTTGTTAGCTTCTCCCATTGCTCTGTAAGATTCCGGAGGAGATTCACCTTCCGTTTCTGTGGCGGCGACAGGTGGAGATGACGAGGCAGTGCGACGAAATGAAAATCGGCTGGGTTTGACTTCTTGTGTCGGCGAATGTTCATCTGTGGGTGCCGCCGTCTCTGGCATTGTTTTCTTCTGGAATAATCTCATGGTTGATTTGTCGGGGGCGTTGCAGTTTTCGGTTTTCAGTTTTTACTTGTAGTCTTGTTGCTTGCTGGTTTAGGGGGCAATAATTTTGCTGAAAGGGGGCAAAGCCCCATGCCCCCGGGGGCCAATTTCACCATACAAAATAACTAGGGATTATTCCATGGGGTTTGGTTTTGGTTTTCTCAACGGGGCGCAGAAGTCCCAGGCATTTTAATTTAGGGGGCAGAATAATTTTTCTGAAAGGGGGCAAAGCCTCCCCCAACAGGTCAAAAATCTCACGATCAGGCAAGATCAGGTCACAAAACACTTCAAAACAACCCCCGAATGCAAAAAACCTCTCACTTCTTCTTCCCCAAGCCCAAACGCATCGAATTTGGCCATCTCAGAGGCTGATCCACGCTGCATTTAGGGGCGCTGCGGAGCCACAGAATTGTGACGAGAAGCAGCCAAGGCCTCCTCTGTACTCACACCAACAGCAGCATTGACAAGAGAGGTCACGAAGAGCCTGCGATAGGCATGACCAGACACATCAAAGCCCAACCTGGCAGCACCAGCCTTGATGAGCTTGTTGATGGTGATCTGGCCAAGAGGCTCATGAGGAGAATACTGAATAGATTAGTAAAATAGAAGTCTTAGTTTCGATTTACCGGGTACGGGTAATTACCCTATTTTTACCGGGTATCTCTGATTTGGGCCAGAAGTGAGGTA
>JALLPH010000331.1:0-21642 GCA_036939855.1 Cyclotella choctawhatcheeana
CTGCCAGTCGACAGGCATGCAGGCGGAAGATTTTTTGACGATTAGCAACCCCTGTCTGCCACAGACTCTCCTCCTCAATCATCAAGAGTTGTTTTTGTCAGAGCATACTACCTAGCTTTTCCATTCAGATCTCACCCAGACACAAAAAGTCGTCATGTTTTTGTCATTGGTACTGATTCCTATTTATGTCATAAGTAGAGTTACTTGACGTGCGTAAGTCTTTTCTACGTCGTCTTGCCATCTGTTCGCGTCAAAGCCGGCCATCAAATCCCAGCCGCCAAACCGCCCAAATAATCTAAAAATCCAAAAATCCCATCACCCATCCATCATTCAATAGCATTCGAATCGATCTCTCACGCCACGAGAACACCTTCTATCGAATCTTCACATTCACAATTTCAATTCCTTTGCTGATAAAAGGAGCATCTCTATCGTTCAATTCAATCTTGGGACAGGGCTGATAGGTAAGTCCCATTCATCTAATCTCGAGCACCGATCATAAAGTGCACCTGAACTCGTGAAGAATGGTGAAGATAACAACTGTTTTCTGAATCTCAGCATACAACATAATATCATGAAGTTCACACTTGCCATCACACTCCTCTCCACCACCGGTACTGTCAACGCCTTTGCTCCCAACCATCTCGCAGCTACCTCAAAAACAGTTCTTTCGTCCTATCTTGAGCAACTTGCTGGACCTAAAATCCCTCATAGACCCACTGCTGGATCTGGCATCTCCTCATACCTTGATTCCGTGCCCACTTCGAATGTAAGAACAGGAGGAGCTGGACTTGGATCCTACCTCGACAGCATTGAGCAAGCATGCGACACCATCGTTCCCACGGATCACTGTGCCCAAGTTATTGCGGATGCAATGCACGCAGTCTCCAATGGTGCTACTCAACCCGAGACCACGGGGGCAGTCGCCGGTGCTATTGGCAACTATCTTGATAATCTCGCGGGTAATGCTGCCGCTCGGACTGGCGGAGGTGGAATAGCAACTTATTTAGATACAGTTGGTGGAGGGAGTGCTCGAGTTGGTGGACCTGGAATTCAGACATATCTTGACAGTGTAGTTCCGTCGTCGACTGTGAAAGCTTCTGCACCGGCTGTCAAGGGATTCCTTGATGCACTGTCGAATGGAGCCACTGCTCCTTCTGCACCCGCAGTCAAGAGTTATTTGCAAGATGTGTCTTCGGGATCTGTTGCAGCTCCTACTAGTGGTTCTGGTATTGCCAGTTACCTGGATTCGGTTCCTGTTGCAAGCTCTCGTGCTGGAGGCGGAGGCATCACTGCCTATCTTGGTGAGTTACATTGAGTTCGACTTTTTACTTGGTTAACAAATAATTTCACTGACTGAATGTGAATACATTTCTTAGATACGGTTCCAACGAATCCAACTCGGGTAGGAGGCGCTGGTCTGCAGAGTTATCTTGATTCAATCCACAAAGAGTGTGATGCTTTGAACACAAATACGGAGGGATGTGCTGACGCCATCAACAACTACATGGAAGCAGTATCTTCTGCTGGAGCTTCCCCTGCACCGCCAGCAAATGCGGTAAACAATCTCACCAAAGATGTCTCTACTGGAGCTGTTAGTGGATCTGGAATTTCGTCATACCTCAATACTGTCAGCGTGACCAGCTCTCGTGTCGGAGGTGCAGGTATTCCTAGTTTCCAAAATACTGTTCCAACAAATCCCAGCCGCATGTCTGGGGCTGGAATCACAAGCTATCTTGACACCATCCAGAAAGAGTGTAATGCAATTTCCCCAACAGAAAATTGTGCTCCAGCGATAGCAGATTACATGGACGCTGTGTCGACTGGCAATGCTTTGTCTTCTGTAAACGAAGCCAAGGCAATCGGTAGCTATCTTGATGCACTTGCACGTTCAGCACCTCGTCAGGGTGGGGCAGGAATCCCAACCTATCTCGAGAGCGTTCCAACAGGACCCAATCGTCAAGGTGGCAGCGGAATTGGCAATTATCTGGATAGTGTAGGATCAGCCCCTGCCGTGAAGAACTTTTTGGATGCTCTCAGCTCTGGAGCTGCATCGGCTCCGTCTGCACCAGCTGTGGCGTCTTATGCTGCAGACTTAGGATCAGGATTTGTTGCAGCTCCTACTAGCGGTAGTGGAATTGCTTCCTATCTCAATACAGTTCCGGTGACGAGTGCAAGGCAGGGTGGCCAAGGTCTCACATCATATTTGGACACTGTTGGCAGCACCTCGAGTGCTCTTAGTGGGCCAGGACTTGCAAGTTTTGTTGACTCGGTCAATACGATTCAGAACGTCCCTCCAGCAGTCTCAACTGTTGTCGCAGACCCCATTGTTTCAGCCCTAGCTGCAAATCCAGACATTACCCCAACCACCACAGTTGATACTCAAGTATCTCAAGATGGGCTTCAAACAACAATCACCATTACTTCTGTGACAACCGTTGTCATTGATGATACACCTTAAGTATAGTTTGGAGAAAGTTATACAATCCGCTTCACATGATAGTAGAGGAATAGTGGAGCTAGGTGGAGGATTGTATATGTAGTAGACCAGGGCCAAGGAAATGAATTATCATGGTCAGGGCGTCTTTATTTGTTTTTCTTCTTGTGTTTAGGACATAATCAGCTAATAAATAAATGAGAGTAACAAGATTAATGCGCTTGTCATTTGTTTACTTTATGCAGCAGGCGAGCACATGCCAGGACCCATACGTTTCAGCACATCCTTGAAATCAACACGAGAGGTGTCAGATCCAACAACAGGCAGGAAACCAAGGGCTGTTGGTAACCCTTCTTCTTTTGATATGTCAGGTACGATGCCAACCTTATTGATATCAGTTCCATTTGGCGTCAGATACTTGGCTACAGTCAGGACAAGCCCATAACCATTCTCTAGCCCATAAACAGCCTGCACCAATCCTTTTCCAAAAGATGTGTCCCCCATGACAACAGCCCGACAATTGTCTCTCAGTGCACCTGCTAACACTTCACTGGCCGATGCAGATCGACCATCAACCCACACGACAATAGGATCTTTCTCGTCAACCACTACTCTATCTTTTGAAGTTCGGAACTTTAGGTCAACGCCATTGCCATCTACTACATCTGTTGCCAGTGTGTCACTCATGAAAAGTCCAGCAATCTCAACTGCAGATTGGAAAGCCCCACCAGGATTGCCTCTAACATCAATCACATATGCGTCGACATCTTGAGATTCGAGATCACGTAAAGCTGCTTCCAATCTTGGCTTCACAAGAGAGTTGAATTCGAATATTCGAACATAGCCAACTTTTGTACCATCCGATCTCGTTTCTGATACACGATATATCACTGGGTCTTTCGCCTCCATAAATGCACGTTTCAACACAACATCTCTCATTTCATTACTTTCTTTATCACGAACTGTAAATGTGACAACACTTGAATTTGGATCTTCGGTAATTTGATCAATGATGTCAAATGCTGTCCTACCAGCTGTTTTCACCCCATTCACAGCAATCACCGCATCTCCCATTTTCAATCCAGCTTCGTACCCCGCACTCTTTGGTACAGGAGGTGATCCGATAACTATCTCCTTGGTTGTTGGATTGGGCATAAGAGTAGCTCCCACCCCGATTAAGTCGTACTTTTGAATCATTGCGTAAGCGCTCTTATCTAGAATTCGAGTGTATTTGTCACCGAGCGACCCTACCAAGTTTTTGGTAGCTTTCATAATGAGCTCTTCGTCAGTCGTAGACGAAAGATCAATCCCATTCAAGTACTTTTTGTAAGCCTCATCCCAATTTTGATTGTTGTAGCTTTGATCGAGTGCGTACTTTTTAATTAGGTTCCACGTATCATCGTATGCTGTCCGTTTGGACGTAGATTCAGCGGCGGGTGTTGTTGGAGAAAGAGCACTACCATCCTCTGCAAAAGCTGGCTGTGTCGATAAAGCTGCTAACGCTAGTATTGATGCAAATGAAGCAGGACGTATAACTCCATTGACAAAATTTGTGAACACATTATGGGTATCCAATCCTTCGTCTGATGGGTGTCGATTGAGCATGGACTGCAGACCATCACATGTGTTATGAGCCTGGGGCTTTGGTGGAGTTACGGTAAATCGTGGTCTCGATTGAATACCGGTAGAGAAAGAGAAAGCATCCGTCGTGGGGCTAATTAGACATTGCATTAGCGGTGCGAGCAACACAAGGACCCGACGTTTGGCCATCATCATTTTAGTAGATGTATGAGTGTTCCGTAGTGTGAGTGTCCAATAATCATTAGTATTATAGGGGGCACTATGTTGTCATCGGGGGTTGATAACTACAATGTGCTGGGCAAATGGGAAGAGAAGAGCATTGAAGCCCTCTAGATATCTGAATCTGCTGTCCGCAAATTTTCCTTTTTCTTCGTTCTCCTCTCCATCTCGAGATAGTGGATTGAAAGCCCAACTACAACGACGTGAAAGAGTTGGACCCACAAGCACCAGTATGAGTTCTTTCTCTGGCCTACTAAACTGCCGTTCCATCGACCGATCTGTTGTTAGCTTCTCTCACGAGTTAAGTCTAATCTCGGCCCTATCATTCTTTGTAATGATGGGTCTACTCGCATCTTGGACTCATCAATTCGTATCACCTCGCAAAGGCAACAATCGGCCAAAACTAACCACATCACAAGTCATCTACAGTGCGTTGCTCTTTATTTTGGCATGCGAACTACCGATCTTCTTATCAACTCCAAACGAGGGACTGTTTGACTTGATTCAGGGCACCGACCCTCTACTCAACGAGATTCTCGCAAGAGTCCCATCTATCCAACAGGGGCCAAGTCCTCCATTGTTACTACGAAATCGACACATTCAATTCATACCGTGGCTGATTCAGAATGAGATACACCGCATTCAAAGTATTCCATATCAACGTGTCTATATGGATGTTAGCGATTGTGCCAACAAATTAAAAGAATGCCATGCCATGATGAATGATACCGTAACACTGGACATTTTCCCTCCCTTTGATAGCGTGGAGTATCCAGAGTTTAACAAGAGCAGTCCAGTTATTTTATTTGCACCGGGGTTGAAGTGCCATTCTCAGGACTTGCCAGGGAATAGCATTGTTCGAACGGCATTTGGCGCTGGATTGCGCTCCATTGTTGTCAACCGGCGCGGGCATACACCAGAACAAACGTTAAAGAGCCCGAGATGGAATCTATTTGGTGATGTCGACGACTTGGAGCAAGTGTATTGGCACCTCAAAGAGAACTTTGTCACACATGATACCGCCTTCTTCCTTCATGGGATATCTGCCGGCACATCTTTAACAGTTACTGCGCTTTCAAAATGGGATAGACGACGGATCGAAAAGCCAGAAATGAAGTCTCCTGCGATTGTGGCATCACTCGCGTTAACTCCTGGCTATGATATATCCAAAGTATTACTGAGAGAACGTTTCTTATGGCCATATAATGATGTGTTGCTGCAAGGTGTTAAAGAACATTTTGTGATGAATAATGAAGAGATGCTTCGATCACACGACACTGAAAGTGTGGATAAGCTACTGAATGCTAGCAGTCTGCAAGAGATTGTGGATGTCGCAGTAGTCTTTGCGGGTTACACCAATGCAAGTGATTACTATGAAGATATAAATCCAATAAATGCACTGAAAGATATCATGACACCGAAATTGGTGTTGAATGCTGTGGATGATGTAAGTTTATTATCTTACCCGGCATTATGTTATGTTTTATTAGAGTGATAATAAATACTTTGAATTCAATCCTGCAGCCTTGTTGCAATATTGGGAATTTATATGAAGCATCACCTTACCTTCAACACGAAGGGAAGACATTTGCTCAAATGATACGTGAGACAAAACGTGGCATGGTCGCAGTTGCCTACACAGGTTCTCACTGCCCTTTCTTATGCAAACGCAATCAGTGGTTACCTATAGCAAATGATCCATTGACTGGTGGATACATGCTTCGTTCTTGGGCCGATCAAGTTGCCATAGAATTTTATAGAGCTGCTTTAGATATATTTGGTACTAGACGATTTCTTTGAAACTTCTTACATAATGAATTCTTATAACTATTAAGCGCGTGACGTAACACACACTTTCACTTTTGTTTCGATTGCCAGCTTTCATTTGGTTTGTGTCTATTGCATTACATGTATTGATTGCACGAGGAAGCCATCTACTCTTCCTTAATATTCCATTAATCAGAATCATACTGACCAAACCAATCCACAGGGCAAATTCCAATTGCTAATCCAATCGCCTCTCTCTCACTCACTGCAGCTTTATACTGGTCGCCATACTGATCAAAGTAATTACGATACCGATCCATTTGGTCAGGATTGGGATTATATCCTGTTGCAGAGCATCTTAGATGATAGGACGGATCATTTTCTGCCACTTGACGGAAGGTCAGTCCTTTTTTGCTGCCAAATGTGAATCTTTCGTTTCCTTCGTCTCTTTCATATTGCCGCATCCTGTCTCTGTTAGAAGGTGCGGACACAGGGCTGCCAGATTTCTTCAGCCACGCAACATATCGAAGGAGAGTGCGAGGTGGTTGTTGTCCCTTCTTGTTAATCACTGCCATGTATCGCACATGATACTCGGGATCTTCTTCTGCTATGTCACGGAATGTCTTACCCCTGTGCTTTCCGAAGCTAAACCTGTCGCTAGCTGACATTGGTACGTGATTTCTCACTGATCAATTTCGTAATACTTCACAGAGGCAACGCAAACGAAGAATTAAAATTGTAAGGTCACGAGCTTCGAATCGCCCACACCACCGATGAAAGAACACACCTTCTTTCCCTTTGATCAGTGAGCCTCTCTGTTTACGATGTCAGAAGAGAAAGGTCTCCTATCTTGACAAACACCGTTTTTGTTCTTGCTGCTTTTTTACTTACTGTGCTCTTGTATGTCGGCTCTTGCACTTTTCTGTTTCTGTTCAAAAAGTGAAAGTTAAGCCCGCCAAAAACATCACCCCAGCAAAACGCCTATCTTCTCCTCAATCGAACTGTCCTCAGACGAGACAATGTTACGGCTTCCTCGAATCCCCAGCACACGCCAGTTAGCAAGAGCCATCAGTCAAAGAAGATGCTTCCAAACGAGAGCCGATTACGAATCATGGACTCAACGAATGAAGGCTTCGAGGCTACTGGTATCCGACCCTCAAGCTTTAAAACGCGTGGATACGAGAGAGGCCGCGCCCTTCCTCTACTCTGTATCTCCTATTTCGGATCGGCTGCTCCTATTCGCCTCGGCTTTCGATAGCGCTGCTAGCACTGGTGCGAATCATGGAGATGCAGGAGGTACTGCAAGCGTCGGGACAAGAAGCCCATTCTCATCGATGTTGGAATGTGTGTATCCGCTAGAGTCGGGTTGTACTCATCGCGGAGAGCATGTCACGCGGGAAGATTTGGAATTAATACGATCTTCTGTGTCAGACTTTGGCTCGTGGTCTATGTTCCGATTGTCAAAGTTTTACTCGGATGTAGATGCCCTCACGGCGGATGTGGCATACAGGCATGTTCGTGGATCACCTGATGCACATCACATTTCATTTGTCACGGCGGGACACTTCAGTTCACGAAAGATGCGTAAGACTGATTTGTCAAAGGACCTCATTATTAGATGTTATCCTACCAGTGTGGGGCGATCATCTATTGAGATACGTACCGATGCTGTCCAGATGAAGGACGAAGAGGGGGGAAGCGTTGAGAAATTGGTTAATGTGTGTTTCACGTCTATGGTGGCAGTGGATAGTAATACATTACGTCCCATCAAGGACGTCATACCGGATTTAACATCATCAGTTGACACGTACTTGGAGGGCTTTGATGAACATATGCAAAGGGCAGTTTTGCGGGCGCAGATGGCAGACGAACACAATACGATGCGGAAACAAAGACGTGCAATATCAATGCAATTACGTGGCCCACCTTCCTCTCCACCAACGAATGATGAAATGTCAACTATCCACCAGATTCATCAAATTGAAGTGAACAATACAATCAATGAAAATGATGCTAGACAAGAGTCTCACCTTCCTCGTGTGAGCGAATACACATTTAAATCACATGTTGTGGTTTACCCCGAGCGCAGAAATGTTCACGGCAAATTGTTTGGTGGTTTCGCAATGGAGCAAGGACACATACTAGCTCAATACGCAGCCGATTGGTTCAACAATCATTATTCTGAAAACAAATGTCACGCAAGTGCTGCTCGAGCAATCCCATTAGGGCTAGACGAGGCAACATTTCTCCAACCTGTGAGCATAGGTGATCATGTTACATTCATTGCTCGTGTGGTCCATTCCACTCGACGTACCTGTCGGGTTGTGGTGACTGTGGAAGTTCGTGATCCATGCGATCGCGATTCGATTCCAAAGAGGTCAAATCGGATGACCTTCTTGTTTGGCGGCGAGGACTTTCCAGATAAGATTCTCCCGAATACATACCGAGAGATTCTAATGCAAGTAGATGCTCAAAGGAGATCTCTAGTCGAGGGACCTATGGATGCAGAAGTGGATCAGATCTTACATGGAGATGCAAAATAAGTTGTAAGAGTAGTAGATAGGATGTCTTACAGATTGAGATTGTAACGGGAGATAATTTTTGATATTCGGAACTAATTGAAATTCAAGCACACCCACTCGAAATACACCGCCCCATCAAACCTTGCCTATTCGTTTCAGAGTAACCTGAATGATGTTGTTTGATCAGCACAAACTGTTGTGTATTGAAACACACAAGATGATGCTTGGCAGGAGATATTCCATAGGAGGTAAGTACCTTACCACCAATCCGCAGTGAATAAAATCGAACTGGTGATGTGTGAACCAAAGGCCTAACAACACAACATGACACCCTTTTCCTACACCATACAGAATGAGAAGCTGGCCGGCACCTACAGTATGGCCTGGAAGCATATCTACATACTTTCTCTAAGTGAATCTTGCGAATGAATCTTTCGAATGTTGTGTCAAAAAATCTTTTCACGAAAGATCTCTTCCATCAGCTTCTAATTTGGCTCGGCAGAACACAGCAGATCGCTTGCCATCAATGCAATGCCGTGGTTGTCATAATATATTATCTCGCCGATCTATCGATCATCTGATGCATTTACTGCTTTCATCACAGTGATAGATCATATCGTATTTTCAAGATGAAGGTCCTATTTGCCTTGCTCTTCGCAATTAAAGCAGCAGCCGAAGAGCTGCCGATCACATCTACAGATGTCTTCATCTCTTCTGGCGAAGTCTCTCCGACCTCCATCAATATCATGGCTCGTTGCAACAACGAAGCCGATTCCGAGATGAAGTTATGGATCGATGGTACTGAAATTATGACCGCCGAGGTCACCAGCGAAACAGACTACACACACACCTTTGTTGTTGGTGATCTGTTAAGCAATACTCAGTATCCATATCAAGTACAGTGCGTTGCTGGTGAAGTAACTGTTTCTAGCGAGGAGGGATTTTTCAAGACTCTACCGGAAGACGATGAAGCTGCGGCCATGAGTTTTGTCTGGGCATCATGTCTTGCTGGGCAGGGATGGGGCCGCAATCCTGACTTCGAAGTGACAATGACGGATGGTTCTGTATCCAAAGGTGAGACTGCTGAAATGAAGTGCATATATTGTAGTAACACTTAAGCACTCTGTGCTAACTCTATTGGTTTGCTTTCACTCTCCTGTTACAGGTGGTTATGTGGTGTTTGATGCCATGAAGAAGCTCAGCCCTGACTTTGCTGTGTTTCAGGGTGACATGATTTACGCTGATAATCCAATCCCTGCTGTTCAGAATTGGACGAACGAGGGAGAAACTCTTGGCACCTGGATCAACAACCCGACGAAAGACTTTGTCGCCACCACACTTGATGAGTTTCGGTAAGTTGCAAACGTGAAATTATGTGTTCGCTTTGTGTGTCCTTCATTCTCAGCGATTATGCTTACAAATACTGACTTTGTGCACTAATAACCAGCGCTAACTGGAAGTACAATCACGGCGACGACAAGATGCAAAGCTTTCTATCTGAAGTCCCTATCTTTGTTCAATGGGATGACCACGAAGTGTCGAACAACTGGTACCCTACAGAGATACTAGGAGAGCCCACCTACGAAAACAACACCGAAGCAGATGCACTATATGAGGCATCTCTCCGTGCTCTCTACGAGTTCAACCCCATCGAGGCTGGAGAAAATATCTACCGTTCGGAACGATTTGGGAAGCACTTGGAGATTTTCTTCCCGGACTTCCGTTCATACAGAGACCCCAACCCCGAAAATGAATTAGCCACTGCTTCTACAATGATGGGTGAAGAGCAGCTCGAATGGCTCAAGTTAGCTCTCAAGTCGTCCACTGCAACCTGGAAGCTCATCTCCTCTCACGATCCAATTGGTATTGTGAGTGGAGGTCCAGGCGATTACGACTCGTTTGGTCAAGAGAACCCTGACATCCAAGGGAGAGAGTTTGAGCTTCAGGATCTGCTGAAGTTCATTTATGATGAAGATATCAAGAATGTTGTATCGCTTACTTCTGATGTGCACTACGCCTCTTATGTCAACATGGACCCACAGCGGGCTGAGGGAGGCTTCACCGACTTCAAACCACTTGAGGAGTTTGCCATTGGCCCGATCCACGCTGGTGAGTTTTCTTTTGTCCCAAGTAATCCTAATACACTATGAGTCTTTGTGGTAATCATTTCTCTCAACTATGTATTATGCTCTGGTGCGTAATTGAAATTCAGGCTCATTTGGACCTAACTTCATCGATACAAGCTTTGGTTCCGAGAGTGTGTACGAGAATGGTCCTTTGAATATGGGTTATGAGCGTTATGCCAATTTAGCACCTGCAGTGTACGAGCTTCAGACATTTGGGTATGCAGCTGTGACGGAAGATGGCGTAGATTTGGTAGTAAAGTTGATGTCCATTGACGGATCTACTCTTTTCGAGAAGACTTTAGTTGCAGAAGGTGAAACATCAGCCACTTCTCCATCCGTCACCGACAATGAACCAACTGATGACGAAGAGTCTGATGATGAACCGACTGATGATGAAGAGTCTGATATCGAAAATGAAGTTGAAGATTTAGAAACCCTTGAGGAGGATCTTGATTCAGGATGTAATTTGGGAGTAAATTCATACCTTATGTTGTATGTTGTTGGTGTCCTGTTGGGAATTGTCATGTAAATCTGTAGCCAATAGTGTTCTTTGTATTGAAGGCAACACAATTACTGTTGTATTGCTTTAACTAATAAATGGATTTTGTCCACACACCTATTTTGTACTGCCACTCAGCATTTCACCAGCAATCTCCTGAAACATATTGTTCAACTGCACGAAAAATCACTAATTACACTCTAGCCACAAAACAATGAACATATTGGTGAAGTTAGCCGTCAGCAATTACTACCATAACTCTGTATCAATATACATTTTTTTGCTACAAATAATTCTTGTTAGATTGCCGACACCCCTTAGATCTGTATTATGAACTAATCTCACTCCTGGTATCGGCTATCAAATAATCCGTCATCACTTGCTGTCCGCTCATCTGCTGCGTGCATTCAATCTAATTTACCTCTCTAGCTGCTTCTAAAGTCTTTAGATTTCTCCTACACCTGGCCTCATCCCATATATTTACCTTGTCTATCAGAAATCGTGTCAGGTTCTTGTGCTGTTGCTAGAACCTGGCGACTGAACCTCTTGAACCTTGAACCATTGCAGTCTCTCTCTCAGTGTCTGTGTCTCTTTTAGGACTGTTGGATTGCTGGACTGCTGTGCTTATATATATTATTTTGCATCTCCTATAGGCTCACAAATCACTCTCCATAATATCGTCATAATCTTTGCTGCTTGGCCTGCTGGGTCTGTATCATCATATTCCGCCTATATTCAATACTAATGCTCATTCTTTTGACAGCCATCCTTTCATCATCTCAACTAGGCTGATATGGCTATATTGGAGAAATGATTTATTGGCATGTTGCGGATAAGAACTGAAATATGGTAGAGTATACTATTTAAAGCCCTATCTGAAGGTTTACAAATGGCCATAATCGGCCAATGTTCGCACAATTCGGGTATGGTGGAACATTTTTTACCTCATTTGCACTGCACTTGAATCTGCTAGCTAGAAGAAGGAACAAGAAGTGTGTTGGTGCCATATCTATGCAGAGCTAAGGAAGTCATACCAATACAACTCCTATGTGCACACATATCTACATCCATAGTAGAGCTGGGACCTCTCTCCTCACAAAACTAAAGTTAAAGTCCCCGGTTCTATTTGCCATTTCATTCTTTGCTTGGATTTCTTGTTTGACTTTGACTTTGACAACACAGAAGCCCACAAAGAGTGAGAAGAGTGTTGAGACAACACATTTAATCAGGTTAATTTTGATTGGTTTGTAAGGTTAAAAACAACATAACACATGTGCCAAAAACCTACGATGATGACCATATTTCTCCGTATTTTCAGGGTATCCCAGAAAAATAGGCCTCAAATGGTCATTTTGGCGAATCTCTCTCATTTCTCTCCATACTGCACTCTCGCCAATCTTGATTCATCGCAAGGAAGACCCAGACGATCCTCTTAATAGTCGAAATAAGAAGGGAATGACCGTTTTTATACATTTTTTAACGCATTGAGTATTGATGCTATCCACCCAGAAAAAATTGCTGTCCCTTCGATAGCAGTTGGAATTGGATGCTGTCCCTTCGATAGCAGTTGGAATTGGACCAACATTGACTGCGTTAAAAAATGTATAAAATTACACTCCGACCGCTCGACTCCTACCGGAAAGGTATCCGACCTGTTCCCTGCACATGTGTCAATGCCGTATTTCATTGTGAGTCTTGAAGCTTGTTTTTGTTAGCATTGCCTGCCGGCGGCGTCTTTCAGACAGAGCCTCCCGGCGGGTGTTTGCGGCAGGCCTTAGATTCGGAACGTGTTGTTGACTGCAAATTCGAGAGGAATGCCGTACTGCTTATTTCCGTGCATCTTTCGTGAATCCTTCACTGTGTTCTTTACAATGGTACATTCTTTTGAACTGTCTCTTTATTGCGGTTCTAGGAGTGGTATCGTCACAGTACTTCACTTCAGTCGCTAGGTTGAATTGGCTGGATTTAGATTTGGTGTGTTTTATTCTACAATTCACGAGGGTATGGAGTTGAGCATCCTGGCAAATTTTGTGATTCGGGTGCTATTTAGAGGCTGTCTGATGCTGCAATATACTGTTGGGAGCATGCTGATTGGATCACTAGCCTTAGTCTTTGATTTGGACCGATAGTTTTCATGTTATGGACACTTTTGTCATGATATGCATGTAGGTGTGGAGTTGAGCATCCTGACAAATTTTACGATTCGGGGCTGTTTAGAAGCTTTTTCATGCTGCAATATTCAGAGGAGAGTACTAGGATTGGATGATTAGGCTTGGTTTTGGGTTTGGTTTGATAGTTTTCATGGTAGCAAGTAGCAACACTTTTGTGTATTTCACATAAGAAGATGGAGTTGAGCATTCTGAAAATTTTTGGGATTTAAAAAGTGCAATTGGGATGAGATCTAGAGTCCATTTGTGCTGTATTAGATAGAGGGAACATTGCGGATTGCATCCTTAGCTTTGGATTGGATCTACGGAAAAGTACCGCGTGCCGCGTACTGCGAAGGTACCGCGAAAGTACTGCGATTCATATGATGTCATACATACATTATAGATACATTATGTACGTAAAAATGTCCAAATCGAAAATTAGATTAGCCCTCTGAGAACCTCGAGACCTCTCGAAGCTACGGTCTTGCGTTGTTCTTGTGTCAGTCCCTTGGGCACCTTTGCATAAATAATTTTGAATTGTTACTCAAGTAACGTTTGTTCGTCTCCCAAAATCAACGAATCGATAAATTATTTTATCAATTCGTTCGTCTTTTTTTACTGATTTCCCACATATGCTCAACAATTCGTTAGTAACATAAGTCATTCCCCCCACAGTAACATTCACGCAAACAATTGTTACTCTGCAGTACCAAAGAAGCTATGGATTCCTGTGTCAAAGTAACATTTTCCTCTGTGACGTGAAAGTCACGGCCATTTCCAGCTCACACCTCTCGCACACAAAAATTGCGATCAACCATGACGTACTGCTGCCGTTGCCGGTACAAGCGTGGCAGCATCTCTAATCGCCGCGGCTGCATCCAATGCCACAGCTGCAGGCGCAACCAACATCGTGGCGCAAGCATGAAACACAGCAAAGGCTGTAGCTGCTGCAAATCAATCTGCAGGTGTTGATGGCAATCGGCCATTCACAACAACAACACAGACGGTGCCACAGAAAACATCAACCACGCCTATGAGCGGTATGATAATGGTAGAGGTTTATTATTCAACAATCAACCGTCGAGGATGGGGGAATGTGCTGATAGTTCGACCAGTTGGCTAGATCTGTCTAACAAACTGTAAGTTCTTTGTACTTTAAAGTCATTTATATTTGCAGTCGGTTTTTATTAACTCTTTTCGAATATTTATTATTATTATGTTTAGCGTTCAACAATACACCAACAGGATGCTATTGACATGAATGTAACATGACTTATCCGACAATGTGCTGGTACCTGGTACCTCTGCTCATCACAGATTCATGCAAATGCAAGTCACGACAACTTATCTCCCTTGGGCAAACCCAGCATTACTACAAAACAATCAAAATTGAAAACGGATGAGGTTTAGTCTGGTCAGAGGCTGAGTAAAAACTGTATAATGTTGTAGAATATCTAATACTAAATAATAATTAATCAAGACAAATAATGTATATCACCAGTTAATATTATTTTTGCAATGTATCTACACAGCATTGCTCTATTTTGTCGTGTCGATGGCTTACTATTTGCAAAAATGTTGAATTGTGGCTCCCGTGGTTTGCTGCTTTTCTAAGGCTTGCTATTTGCAAAATGTTGCATTATATTGTATTTATGCCATTGTTGGCTCCGATGTTTGCTGGTTTTTGGGGGCTTCGTCAATTTCGGTCGCGTCGGGCGAGAATTTTTGAGTGAGAAAGGTGTCGTGAGCTCTGGTCTTGTGAGAATTTCACGCCTGTGACGTAGTAACATCATTTTGTGTACTCACGGGGCGCACTTATTATCGCAGTACTTTCGTGGTACTTATTTTTCAACAAACTCAAGTTGAAGTAACGCAACTCTGACATCAAAAAGCGTCGTTAAAGGTAATTCAAACGGGTTCTACTATCGCGGTACGGTACTTTTTTATTCCATTTCAAGTGCTGTGTCGTACTGGATTTAATTGCTCTAAAACTACTATGTTTACTACTAATCGAATTTCAATGATGTAATCTAGACACACCCCTTATTTGGCTCCATCAGCCTTGTATTCACTGAGAAATCAAAGGTCAAAGTGCTATTATCTGTTAAAAATGCTATAATGGCAACTGACAGAAAAAAATCATTAGGCTATGCAAGGCTATGCCTATATTTCCGCATTTATGCGGGCACACTTTACGCAGTAACTTTACTTCTTCCACAAAATACTAAATGAGTCTTCCACATATTAATTTATGACGTGTGCCTTTGCTTGATGCAAATGTGGGTATACAAAACTAAATAAGTATTTACATGATTACCAATTACTGCTACGCATCATACAAGATCACATCGGGGCAATGATTCAAGACATGATACATTGCTGCTTTTACTTTTCTTCACACATTTCGCACATTCTGCACATTGTCTCTTCCTTTTTTGTTTGGTGGGTGACTTTTCTAGTGCAGAAATACGGCTTTGCAACTGTGCAAGTTCTTTTTTACACTCATCTAGACCATCAAGTTTTTTGGCCATCTGAACTCCTTTGAGCTCAATTGCCTCCAACGTATCCAAAGTATCCTTCTCATTTTGGTTACTGCGATGAAAATGATGTTTCATCTTCTCTACATGTAGATTGTTCATTTTCTCCAACGAATCCATCCTAATTTGCAAAGTAGTGGCTTTGGTAGCATTTACTTGTTCGGCTGCACAAATCTTCTTCTTAATCTCATCTACCGATTTCCGAAGTTTATCTTCACCAACATCCGCTGAAACTTCTTCATCAAAAGAGAACCCATCAATGGTGACATCAACCCCATTTCTTCCTCCCCCCTTCTTAACAACACTTTCCCCCTCTCTTTCTTTAGTGTCATCGGGTGCCGTTTGCATTGCTTCGTCATCAATTGATTCCATCTCTTCTGTCATTTCTGCAGTATCAAAAGCAATCGATAAAGAGTCCACTGAAATATCATCTACATCTAGTTTCTTTCCCGGAGTATCCCCAGATAGTTCAGCAGTAGTAGGTTCATTATCAGGTTCAATAGTAGCAGGATTTGTATCAGGCTCATTATTTGAGCTACGGCCAATGCTTTTCTTGGACAAAGCATTTTGCAATGCAAGCTTCCCTCCCACTACATATACTGTTTTGCATTCCTCAGATATCTTTTCCAAAAACTTGTCATACGCTTCAACTTCATCACCAGACACTTTGCTTACATGATCACTGAACTCCATAGCTTGGTTGATAGAATAAAACTCTAACCCTAACTCAGGCGACAGCCAGTGAGATACCCGCCAATCACCAGTGTAACACAAATTCATCTCCCATCCTCTAGAGATTAATGTCTCTTTCTTGAACAATGCACTTCGCATCGCGCCGTAACCACCCGCAACATTAATTTTTTTTGGGTTCCCTAGTCTCTTTATATACTCTTTCCATGCCTCCTCTTCATCACTACAGTCTTTACTTAGATCACTAAATTCTATTGCTGATGTCATATATAGGAATGGTATTTCCAGCTCAGGTGAAAGCCAGTGGATCCGTACTCGATAAGTATCGTGATGGGGCTTCTCTTTCCATCCTCTAGAATCTAGTAAACGAATGACTTCGCTTTGACTTCTAGACTTTGTAGCCTGGATCAAGTGAAGTAGAGTTTAGAATTAAAAATGCAAGCCTGCGATGAAGTGTTAGAAGTAAAATACTCACTTCCTCATTCTTCCTCTTCCTCCCACTGACCAATAATTCGACAGGCGATTTCGTGGCAAGGTAATCCTTGAGAAGTTTCAATGCATCTTCGGCTGAATGGACACAATGGCCGTTGATGCACAGGATGCGATGCCCCTGCCGAAGGCCGGAGCGGTGGGCGATTGAGTTGTCGTTGATTCTCCCGATTTCGGGTGGTCCTTTCTCCTATGTGGCAATATATTACAAATAAAATAAGTGAAAGAGAGAAAGATTCATTTGCAAAACCTGACAAATAATCTTTTACCTCATTTTTATTGAGAGTTATCCCCAATTTAGTCTCCGAACCAAGTTCCAGTGTAGTCTGGTAAAGATTGGGGACAGCCAACATCGTTGCCTCCAATAAAATCTCTTTGTGTGCCCTGCTGTTGATAACTTTAACATCCCCGCCCTTCTTCTGAGGGGGGATTTCACTTTTATAGTCGGGTGTTATTGGGATGCGAAGCTTTGTCGGCATGTTTCAATATTATTATTACTGGATGTGAAACGTAAGCATGGGCAAGAAGTACAATAGAACACAAGTTCCATGTTCACATCTATCGGTTCGGGCGTTGGGCTGGGGGGTCGAGAGTCGAGAACGTCAAAAAACAGAAATAGCAGGCGTAATAGCTCGATACATGAAAATTACCAGTATTTTGATGTTTATTTTACCTACTAAATAAGAAGCAGAAGTTCCAGTCAACCATCACAAGCGAAACCGAAAACAGTGCTTTCACCACATGACGTCCTCTCCGCACAAGCCACAAAAGCCGTATTCCCTGTCAGCAGGCATCCTCGCCAACACGTACGGCAAGCTGATGCGGTGTCTTCATCGCTTTAAGTTCATTTTGTGGACAAAGAGATTCAGATTTTATGCTCGCCTCATCAATCGCTTCATTGATCACCTCGCGTTTCGATTGAACCGTCAGCGGGTTTATAGAAGCCATCTACCGGGAGACACTGTAACGCAGCCATCGTCGAACATGCGTGGCCGTAAGAGTGTTTCGGCGTCTTAAATTGTTTGCAGGATTCCTCGTCTTTCAAGACATGCTTGTTGATTCTTCGCCATCCATTGCAGAGCTGCCATTGCAGAGATCTTATATTACCGTGCCTTTTCATTGGACTTAAACCTACCCGAAAATTAATATTGGAACCTCACGGAAACGATTGAAACATATGTAGCCAAATTCCTAGATTCACATTTGGGGTAGCAGTGCCACAGTGAAGGAGGTCACGCGAGGGCAATTCCATTATGTGCTTCGAGCCAACAAGAGGAGACGTCATACGCGAAGGCTGCACGGTAGTAGAAGGAACACCTCGTAATTTTGTTACTGATGTGTCAGCCAAGCCTCGTGACCATCCCATTAGAGTGCCTACGTCCGTTGCCTTTGGTTTATGCAATGTTGCATTCACGGAGTGATGTATTGTAATGGTTGGTCTAGTGTGGCTTCAGATGTTGGTAAACTTGTGAGTGCATTGAAAAACCTCCATCCGTATTACTTTGAATAGCACCAACCATTTCTTTATCTCACATCGAAGCTCAAAGTACCATAGGCTGACGTTACTTAATAATTTAAATGTCAAGAAATGAGAGCGGCATCGCTGTTCCAAACTGGATCAGTTCAGCTTCATCTCATTCGTCATATCAATCTACTTCTCAAGGGCAGTCAAAGTGCGAGGAGGGATCGAGTAGGTATGGACTACCATACACATGAACAGCATTCGACGAGGCGTTTGAAAACCCCATTGACAGTACAATTGCTAGATCAACAAGCCATGGTAGTGTGTCTTCTTTTGGTAGTACTGCATTCGCATCTCAACGCTCTGCAGCAATATTATCTAGACAAACAACACCTCAATTCGACAAACTTTTCAGCCACACAACGACGACACACCAGTCTAATTATTCTCAACCACAGTCAAACGTGAGGAGGGATCGAGTATGGACTCTACTCGGCAATACACAGAACCAGACACCAAGTGTGACTCCGCATAAACGAAATTCGACGAGACTTTGGGAACTCCAATTGACAGTACAAAGTACAATTGCTAGATCAACCAGTTAGATAGTGTGTCTTCGTTTGGTAGTACTGCATTCCTATCTCAAGGCTCTGCAGCAACGTCATCTAGACGAACGACGAACCAACATCTCAATTCCACAAACTTTTCATCTATAGCAATGACGCACTTCAGGTATGCTTTGAGATGCAATAAGTTTCATTCCAGCTATTGCCTGTCCAAGAAGCACAAGAGAAGATTCTTCAAACATGCAATCAAGTGTTACTGTCATTACACCGATATTAAAAGCTTTTGAGTGTTGCAATTTAGAAACTGGAAACGTTACTTTGCTTGTATTAGGTTCCACCTCTCAGGATGGCTCTACACTCTGGTATACTCTCTGATCACAAGGATAGCTCTTGTGAGTATGTTGAACGTAGCACTTGATTAACATAACTAGACTAAGCAATAAATTACGTTTGTTTATCATGTAATACTTGCCTGCTCTAAACATAATACGTAATCCATTTTTATGTTCGACGAAAGGTTGGACAGGGATGTACTCCAATTGCAGCTCACGTGCGAGCTTTTGAGAGTAATGTCAGATAGCTCCGAGCCAGTTCCACGTGATGTGGCAACCAAACTGCTCAGCATGGAGCTCTTATTGGTTATTTTCATTCTGACTTTCACTTGGCATAATTCAATTCACAGAAAGCAAGACAAAATTGTCATGGATTGTGGGAAGACAATTAAGCGTGTACGGGGAGAACACGTAGGAATCAGTATGGCTCACGGGGTGCAGGTGTAGGTGCAGACTGGTGCAGAGCTGCAGATGAGGTCAAAAGCAAAAAGCATTCATCAATAAAGCATCAAGCACATGACTTTCACCATGACGTCCTCTCCGCATCAGCCACAAAGCCCTATTCTTTGTTAGTAGGCATCCTCGCCAACACGTACGGCAAGCTGATGCTTTGTCGTTGTCGCGTATAAGTTCATTTTGTGGACAAAGAGATTCAGATTTTATCTTGGTGCTCGCCTCCGCCTCATCGATTGCATCGCGTTTCGATTAGATCGTCTGCAGAGAAGCTGCCATCTACCAGAAGGCACTGTAACGCAGTCATCGTCGGAGATGCGTGGCCGTAAAAGTGTTTGGTCGTCTTCGATTGTTTGTGCAGGATTCATCGTCTCTCATGATGAATTTCGCGTGCCTTGGCTATGTTAGGATGGAGAATTCATATCAATGAAGTTTGGAAGGATGACGCAAACACGCCCACCACAACTGAAGCATACAACAAAATTCGGACCAAGAGTCAAATATTGCCACACTTTCCAAAACACTGGCCGAATGTCATGAGATACGTCGTCGAGTTTTGTGAGGTATAGCTCATAACTTATTAGAAGAAGGGAACAAATTTGTTAGGTATGGGATTATGCAATTCATTGGACCGTGAATAGCAAGCTTGTAAGTATGGTTGGTGCCATAGGTGGTTTATATTATTCTTTTGCAATCAAGATGGAAATGCTGTGTGTTGGGCATTGGTATCGAGAGTGTAAGCGTGCCAAAGGGGCTACGGGTATGGAACGGTGTTTGATTGCAACAGAACGGGGTGATTATGCTTTGAAATTCGGATCATATTTCACGGTTTGGAGTTGATTTTGCATGGAGAATCACCCATTATTCAAGTGTGTACTCACTTGGGAGTGGTACTCACTTGGGAGGTGGAAGCAATGCCAGTCAAGCACCATTTGGGACTATGGGGCCTCAGTTTTTTTTCATGCAAATGGAATGGTCGGTCGTTTGTTGGTGGGCGTTAGATGATGATGACACCGATGCATTTTTGCTCTCGGCCAATATGAAGAAAAACAATACTAACTCCAGAGAGGCTGCATCAGATCCTAGAGCATTGCTACCCAAATTTATTCTTGAGGCTCGTTCAGATGCATTGGCATAATCACGAATAGTCGTGTATCAAAATGGCTGTATCCCTAGTGTGGGTACATCAGCGTCGTCTTTGCCTTACCCCAAGTTAATGCTGGGCAAACCAGATTCAATGGCAAGCTGCAAAACTGGTGAAGATAGTACATAGTACCGATGCTGAAATGCGCGTATACTGCGCCTACCCTGCTATGGTCTTGTTGTTCGGTGGTGGAAATTGGGAGGCTGACAATTTGAAGGGTTGCTTTTTGGATTGATCGGTATGTCCCGTTGAAGAAACCTTTCTTTGTGACACAGACAACGCCATACGTTCATGTTATCTAATGAAGGTGCCACCACGGGTACCGCTTGTTCTGTATCCTCCAATTATGTTGGCATTGAATGGAGTTCGTACAACCAACAAAATAGTTTTAATGCATAAGTATCTAAACATCAATTGTAACAGACACTTCAAGTCGTTCAGTTCGCACATCATGAAATAATATAACAAATAACACAATGTGTTGGTACACGCTAGTACCGAAAAGCACTTTTGAGAGCTGAGAATGTCAGCAATAATTGAAATCTAACGAATTGAGATGAAACTATTCAATCTAACAAACCGACCTCTAAAAGGTAAGTGGGTACGAAGAAGCAAGCACACTGCCAGACACCGCCCCGAGAACAACCATAGCGTTGTGCCATAATTTC
>JALLPH010000332.1:6129-35977 GCA_036939855.1 Cyclotella choctawhatcheeana
CACCATGATTGAGTGAGTGTGGACTGATTTGGGCGATTCCCAGCATCTCAACCCTTTCAATGTCTCATTGTAAGTATAATGAATGGTTTTGCAAGCTTGAGATTTGAATTCATCATCCACAACTGTCACCCCACCCAACCTTTCAGTTTACAAGTATTTTCAGCATTATGCGTTATGCATCATTCCCCAATCAATCATCACAGTGTGTTATCTATCAACCTACCCTTCTGTTCCCAGCATTTGTACTCATATAAGCTGATCACCATTTCAATAGAACAGTGAATTGAAAAAGAAAAAAACTAAGAAAGATTCAAAGTCAAATTTTAACCTAATACAGGTTATTTTAACTTTTGACGTTGCTGCAACTACAAGAAATCCAGGATCATCAATAATAGGAATCAATATTTGTCTTCATTCTGGCATACGTGAAACCTGAAATAACACTAAAAGAACAGAATGGTAACTAACTCTTCCTTCATGCTGCTGATGATGGTTGCTCAGCATTGTGTACTACTATTTTATGTTGAGAGTTGAGACCTCTAGGAAAATTTTGGTAGAAGGCTGCTGGTAATTTATTTTAGAGTTAGAGGTGCGGTAGATAGAAAACCTAGAAGACTACAAAAAACCACTGGTTCTGTTGCTGCCGTACCAAGAGAATCCACAATTAAGTCAAAGTCAAAGTCAACCTGTTGCTTGCTGTTGCGGTGAATATGTAGAGAAAAAGAGATGCACCAAGTCTTGCAACTCTGGCTAGGTACAGCGGACTATTACAAAGTGTACCCCCCGGGGGTGGTACTCTTTATAAATGCTAGCCTGGATTTGGGGGGGGGTAAACTTTTATTTTAGGGGGGGGGGGGCAGTATGCGGGGTACGGTGATATATAGCCTTAATTGTGTGTACTTAGTTACATTGTAGCTACCCTTCAATGGTCTCTGTCCTCATTCAGCCTCATTCTCTCGCCCCACCTGTACCATACTGCTGTTTTGTTCCACCGCCCTCTTTGTTGCTGCATCGCCTCAGTCACCTGTTCATCAGCAACTATTTTGTAGGTCTTTCTCTTTTCAAAACTATTTCCACCACAGCCCCCCAACAACAACAAGGACAACGAACTGGTTTGTGCTGACTGTCGTTCGAGCCGTATTAATAAGTCGTTCCACAGTGAGGTGTAAGAAATGCTTCTGTGCTGAGTACTGCTTCCAGGAAAGTCGAAAGTGCAACTGCAAGTGCAAGGATCATCTAGAAAGCATCAAGGAGAGAAGGCAGAGGGCTCTGGAGGAATCAGATGCACAGATTCTAGATGAGGTTGACATGGAGGAGTTCAATGAGGGCGAAGCTGATCTTAGGGATGAGAATACAGCTGACTCTGAATAAAAGATGTGTTCTTGTCTACATCAATGATTATTAGATAGTGTTTGGTCACATTCACATGAAATGAATGTACTCCTTGCTTTGACTTGTTACTTATCCCAATTACTCCTAGTACACTGATTTCAAGTTCCACCTGGAAGGTCAAATGGGGGGGACACTACACACTACTATTAGATAGCCTGGTTACTTTTCTGTTTCATCAGTGTTCATTTCTCTTCTGGAAGTTTTCGCTGTCCTTTCGAAGAACGTTGACGGCTATTGAGAAGCGAATTACACGACACCCACTTCTCCGCGCACCCCACCACCCATGCACCCACACCCACACCCCACACCGCCGCACAAAACCAACCCAATCCAACATCGAAATCGAACAATAATTGTTGGGTTTGGGTTTGCTACTGTCTCTTTTCGAATCAATAGAGGAAGAATACTATGACCGATAATAGCATTACAATAGAGAGCCTCCAAGACAAGCACGTGGCTGAATTTGCCCGCCTTAGAACGACTTTTCTGAATTCCAAGTTCATGTGTTGTTGCGTACCCCTGTGGATGGGACGAGAGTGAATCTGAATCTGCAATTCGAAAGAAATTCAAGAAGCATCCAGAAATGATGAATGTGACAGGAGTTGCCATTTTGGACGGTAAGGTGGTTGGATATATCCAGTTGATACTGCATGGTATGCCTTGTGATCTTCATAAGGTGAAGCCAGGCGAGGCATATGTGGACTCTTTGGCCGTTGATCCAGAAACGAGGGGGATGGGCTGCGGCTCGAAACTAATGGCATGGAGTGAAGAGACAGCACGGAGTCAAGGCTGTACTTTCATGACTCTTTCGGTTATTGATGGTAACAGGGCAATTAGTCTCTATGAACGAAAGGGATATGTCATCCAAAAGCAATCATGTAGTCGCAGATTTGGTTCATTCCTATTCATGGTTTGCTGCTTTGGTCCTGTGATTTGTCCGACTGGGTCAACATCAACGTGGTACTTCTCGCATTTCAGAGCGTTGGATATGCGAAAAGAATTGGATTAACAAGCTCATCCCATTTAGTTAGATGGACAAAACCAAAATACAGGGGGTTCTTTTGATAGTAAGAGTCTTCGGTACATAAGATCTATAATTGCTATGTTACTCCTGAGCCCCTCCAGCCGTCACGCAGCGCACACATTTCGCCCATTGTCTCTTCTTGATTGTCTTCGTGGAACCCATCTTATCCACGACAAACACCATGTATTCTTTGTTTTCATCGTGAGACTGATGTCGATGAGCAAGTATAGCATATGACCACGATCCACCAGAACGTTTTACGAAAGCAAAGTCGTGATCATTGAGTTCAGATACATGTGTGGCTTGGGGGCTGGTATCGATAATCATATGAGAGGGGGATCGAGCCATGTCTCCTAAGTCATAGTCTCTCCGGCCACGAATGAGCAATTGCTGATTTTCATGATGTCGGGTGTTTTCAGAAACGTGTTTTGACGGAGGAACACGAGCTGATGTTGGAGTCTGAACATATCCCGAATATTCTGGCTGAGTACGAGACGCGCCGGGAAAAGGAAGTTTTGCAGACTGAGCTGACTTTTGTACTTTTGATAGATCCTTATCTTGATGAGGCTTCCCTGTGTAATGATCATCATAAGAACGAATCCTCAGAATATCTAACATTGGATTGGCAGAACGTGGGTAACGGTCACCGGATAAAGCTTTCCTCAGAGGTGAAGCATTATCCCGAGTGCTTTCATAATGCACCGTCTCACAACAGACTGCGGTTTCATTTACAGTGCATTCTTGTGTTTCAGAAGATTTCGGCTTGATGAAACTACTTCGAGAGTTTCGGATCACGGCAAGAGAGTGAAAAAACGAGGCATCAGCGGGGCTCAGTACTACATTGTGTTGCCATCGCTTGGATTGATTTAATTCTGGCCGTATCGTCATGGTGTTGTTTTCATTTCGTTGTTTTATTATTATTAAGTATTGCTGACTGTGATATAAACTTTATGATGAATCCTCTATTACTTATCATCACATTGTGTTGAGTTCCAGTTCCAGCCCAAATCTGACGTTTGAATTCGGGTTTTGGCCCTTTCGTGGTCACAGTGATTTGTGATTTAATCTTAAACCCGTTGTAGTTCAATAATATCTACTCTGTGATGTTTGTATATTTTGGTTTGCACATCTTCCCTCGTTTGCAATGTCCCTTCAGGTTCACGTTGAGTACCAGTTGAGAAATTAGAATGAGAATTAGAATTCGGATTTTGGGTCATGCTGCTGTCGTAATAGTGATGATTTGATCTTAGTCTTTCTAACTTCGGGACTTGGACTTACTCTTCAAGCTGCCATTTTGGAAATGGGCGACGAGTAGTTCGACGATGTTTATTTATTTCATTGTGAAGATGGGAAGAATGTTTTAGTGGGCCCTTAGCCCTTACCTTTTAGCCGTCAGAGGTCCAAGCGTCCAAGCTAGTGGATATGATCCACTACACTGAAAAAATGAGGGCAAATCTACACCCCTCCCCCGCCAGCAGCAGCCGCCGCGAAATAACATAAATAACATCGGACGTGAGAGCAATGCATTGATCTATTGAGGCATCAACTGTGAACCAACAACCTACAGAAACGGTGTTTTTCAGCTGAAAGTAAAATCCCAAATTTGGCACATTCACATTTCCTCTCCCTGTTCCCTGTAGCATAGCCAATAGACACGCACCATAGAATCGCGGTCCCATAACATCATAATCAATATGTCAATCTCACCAGAGGATAATGATCTTTATCTTCCATGTCAACACCCCTCCTGTCCAGCCCACAATGCTTGGCATGCTGAAAAATGCAGGGCGTGTGGAGTTTCTCGTGATTTCATCCAACTGAATCTTTCTCAGCTCAGATCTTTGATTGACAAAAGTGATGGGAGGGGTATCATATCTATTAATAGAGATGGGTTGCTACAAGCACTTTCTGGGGAGGGTAGATTGTCGCTAGATTCATGTCAATCTGTGTCTAGTTCTGATGAAACACCAGCCTCTACTTTACAAAATCCAAAGTCCTCGATAGAAAATAAAATTGGCTGCCCATATATGTATGACCCTGAAGTCTTCAAAGTCTTACCTGAAGAACTTCAGAGGGAGATTGCTGAAGAATTTCAGAGGGGGGTTGCTGAGAACCCTCCACAAGGTAAAAAGAAGAGGAAAAGAGAAGTAAGGAGTCTCAATGATCATCTTTCTTCTGGTTTGAATGACTCTGCTCCAAACAATTCATCTGTGGCTGCAAATTTTAAAGATGATGGCGCATCTCGCAAGCGAGGAAGAACAAATGGATATGAGGTTCTAGTCCATGATTGGTATCATGCTGATCATGAGATTAAGGATGGGGAGAGAGCACATGTAATTGGAGACAGACCAATATTTTATCACTCTGACTCTCCTGGTCCTGAAGGCTTTACCCGATCTGTTCCAAATGATTTGATCAAGATTAAGGATGAGCTGCAGAAACAGATTCTGGAATTCTCTGATGTCAATGAAGCTAAGACATCTATGATTGAAGAACTTACCAGCTGTGAAAAATTGGAGAATGGCTACTACAGAGGTCACATTTCTGATACATTGTCTAAGCTTCTGTCTGGTTATTTACCAGGACCGTTTCAAGTGAAACAGTCTGCTGACAAAAAGGGTATTGTGTTCTTTTCTTCAACGAATACTCAGTGCTGCACTCATTTTGATCGGGACTCTGCCATTTTATATGTTTTGTCTGGTTCCAAGGAAGTGTTCATAGCTCGGCCTATTGCAAATGCTGGTGGGATAAGTATAAGAGCCGAAGAGTGAGTTTTTTTCTTGTATATTATTTTTGATGTTGAAACATATCCAATGTTTGCCCACCTACCAATTCCCCAGTGGAATGTTTCCCGAATTAGATCCATTTGCAAATGAAAATGATAGAGACGAGAGTGGATATATTTGGGAGAAAGTTCACATGTATCCTGGGTCAGCATTATTCATACCTAAAGATTGGCTGCACTGCGTTCAAAGTGCCCCAAACACACTTGCACTTTCAATGCAGGTAGAAGCTTACAAACAAATCAGAAAAACCATAAAGTCAGAGGCAAAACTCAAGTCTGCAGAATATTGTGAGTCCACAGACTCCAAGACACCTGACTCTGCACTTACATCAAAGCAACCAACACCAGTAGAATGCAAATCAGAGACGACAGTAGACAGAAAGCCATCTGCAGTTTGTCTACAAACGAGCATTGCTGGAGATGTCAGAAAAAGCAGACGTGTTGTTCCTAAATGTGGTATTTGCTCAAAAATATTTTCACAATCACAAGAAATGTGGCTGCTCCGCTATCAGGGCACTGCTGCTGTAGAATCACTCCCTGAATACCCAACAATGCTAGCAAAACACCTCGTGTGTATGGATTGTTGTCCACGTAATGGATCCAAGGGTGTTGCACCAAAATACAAGATTACATTTCCAGATGGTCAGAGTAGATCAATCATTACTGGTCAGGAATTCAAACGCGCAAATTCATGTTGTAAGGCCCGAGATCTTGACGAATATGAATTCATTTCTGCATCTTATGGAGACTATCAAACTAATGTAATTAACGGCGGAAAGGCCATTTGGGGACAGGCAGGGCAAAGTTTTAGCCCAAATCTAGTGTGAATAAAAGTTAGAAGTTCTGAATAATACATATTACGTGGACAAGAAGCAAAGAGAAACTTGTCCTGTAGAAAATCTTCCTTGTCTTGTGTGCATTTAATATGATGGCAGCGCCTACAAACAGTTCAAGCTTGCCACAAAATCATTTACATCAATAACAAACTGAATCTAACAGTATCATTACAGTTCTATCTAGTAAATACATAGAAATGTTATTCTAAGCAAATAGAAAGCCGCCACCTCCTTCGCTTATAGCATACAACAATTTTTCCTTCATTTCTTCCTCTGACTTGTACACTGGCAAGTCAAGAGCATTGAAACAAGTATGAGCCGACATGAGAGCTCCATCAGACCCAGACGCCTTATTGATACTGAATTTCTGTGTACCTCTCATCCCTTGTAACTCACTAAATCCTGCCAACGGAACTTTAGAGCTACCAGTGACAAACTGAAGGAATGCTGCCTTCTCACTTCGACTGAGACTGAACATGATATTCCAGAACCAGCCAATTTCCTTGTCCACAGGCCTGTAGCCATTATAGTCTGTATTTTTCTTGAGATCATGAATGTCAATATCTGGCATTCCCGAAATGAGTAGCTCCAATTCCTTTGCGGTGAAGATAGAAATCAAATCTTTATCTACCATCTCATGAAATCCTTCCAAGTATGCCTTGATTTGCTTCTGGATGGCGGTGGTCATGCGATGCTGGCAAACTAGATCAACGTATTTAGCTTTGGTCTCATCTGTCACTGCAATATTGCGACCATCAGGAATAAGATCAATTACTTGACTTCTTCCAAAGGAATGGTCTTCTGTAGAGAAAGTCAATTCTACACCAATATCTTCTAGATTGTGCTCAAGTATGAGCTGGAGGTTCTTGTAGTAGTCTGGGTCAATCGCTTGCATATCATGATGAGTCGGCTATATGGCGTTAACATAACATTTGCAGCTGATGAGAAATATAACATAGCGGACAATTCCATCATTTGCCACATAGACTTTACCTTGACTCCTAGCATATGTTTGTACAGACTTCGAGTGAAGTGAGCATCAAGTAGGAAACCATCAGTAACTGCTTTACCCACAATTCTTCCCACGAAACGAAAGTAGTTGAGATCATCCAAATTGATACTGGAATTAGGGTTCGGCTGAAATGTGCACCCATCTTCTGTTGACATAAAGAGCGCGTAGTTTGGATTGAACATCTCTTTAGCCAAAATTGCAAAGAATTCACGAGATAAACCGCCAGCATCCACCCCTTCTTCGTCTTGAAATGTTATATGCAAACGTCCTCGTAGCTCCTCAGCGTTACGATGAATAAATGCACGGAAAGAGTCTTCGAAGACATGCCTGCGTCGTAAATTTAGTCGAAGAGAGCCGTGGCGACGGCTAGCCTGTTGTCTCAGACGGCGAACTTGAGTCTTGAAATATTGGCGCTTAACATCAAAGTCAAGAAAAGGTCTGCATTTGGGCATCTGTACCAAAGTCTTCAATCCCTTGTCTAGAAGTTGGGGGTTACTCCTCAACAGCGCATTTAGAAGGACCTTATTGTTTGAAGCAAATTGAACGAGACGATTGTTATCTTCTCCTTTTGACGCTTCGTTTTCTTCAGATGTGGCTTTGGAATTAGTATTCACGATGAAGAAAGCCTCAATGGCAGGCAAAAATCGTGCAATCAAACCGGCAACACTGTTTTGAAGCTTCTTGCCGTTCTTTTCTTTCAACGGATCTTCTCCCTCAAGATCATCATCATTGCCTTGTTCTTCGCTGTCAGCATTTTCTTCAATATCATCGTGATTTGAAATACCTTCTAAAACTGACACTAGGTGAAGAGAAGCCTCTAACTCCTTCCACAGAGGCTCCAAATCTAATGATTGAACGAGCAATGTAAATTCAGGCGAATTGCCACCACTTGAATTGCTGTTGTCATTATATTCATTGCATAATAGCTGAAGGGTTTGCAAAACTCGAAGAAATTTGAGCTCGCTATTGCTGGTAGACAAGCTAACTGCACTCGATGGCGCCCCGGTTATGAGATCATTTGATTTGTCTGCCACTGCTGAAACCGTAGCCGCGGAACCTTTTATGCAACACCGAGAAACCAAAGTGAAAAAAGAGTATATTTATATGGTAGTCTCGAAGAAAAACACAATCTTACCAAGACGAACACCAACACTTTTCAAATCCCTTATTGCAACAGCACCTAATCCTTGAGCCACACTCGCAAGCTCGCCTGAAAAAAAGAGATTCCGATGTGAGTTGAAACAATGCTTACCTCAAACAAGCAAACTCTACGTGTAACACATTAGCTCTCACCGAGAATATAGTCACGATTGGCATCAACTCTACTGAGACGTCTACTAACTATATTCACTTTTGCAAAGGAAGTATCGTTACAGCTTTCGAGTCTCAGGGCGTTAACAAGCAGCTGAAGACGGTCTCTTGAAACGACCACTCTTGGCACTTTAACGTACTCCATGCCTTGCGTGGCTCTTTCCGACGAGAGATCAATCTCAACATCATCTTTTGGAAGTAATGAAAGGGGGCTTACTACCATTTCAAGCAAGGAAAGAAGCTGTTCAAGGTTTTTCGTAGATTTTGTGTACAGACTTATCTTGAACAAATCCAACAGTCTATCGAGACAGGTTGTACGACTAACTGAGTCATAGTCAAGCATACTGATACAAAATCTAGGAGACGACTTGGTCAAATCCAAAAGTATGGAAATCATTCGTCGCGCCACAACAGGAGGGATCATATTGGTGCTCAACCCTAAGGAAGAAGCAGGAAAGCTGACGGCAGCCGTTGAAGCCGATACAGTGTCATTTCTCTTCTGCAGACCAAGATTGCGAACATTTGATGAGTTCTCCGCAACGCTTTCCGGTGGTATCCCGAGAAGTCTCTGAGGGGGAAATTCATCTCCGGCAGTGCTGCCATCTGTCAGTGCTAGTACTTCCAGGGCACCCTTTTTATCATTTAGCAACAACGCAGCAAAAAGGCCAATGAATGTATGACGTGGCGTTGGGTGACGACAAAGATTGATCAAAAGCTTTTGAAACATTCTTTGTTGTTGGATGGGAGACAAGAGATAAAACAGCGTAAATAGAGTCTCTATGGATTTTCCTGTGAGTAACGGCCCGAGATCTGCTGCAGCTTTTGGCCTGTAAATAAGATCTGTTCGATCTTGTTCTACTTTCAGCTTCCCGTTTCGCGGACGGCGTCTTGATCCACTACTGGGGGCTGCTGCCTGTGCGCCACCAGAATCTGCTGCATTTGACACATTAGGTTGAGCGTGATGAGCCTCAGCCCGGCTCCTTTGTTGCGCCTGAAATCTTTCACGCAGAATATTGGCTTCGTTGACAATTTGCGGCGGGAGGGACTGGAGGAATGTCTCGTCAGCCGTGAGAAGAATCTCTTGTCTCAAATCAGGAGCCAGTGAAGCTAGGAAGTTTGCATTGTCCATGTCCTCGGCATTACTTGGGTCAGCAGCAGCCTCGGTCTCATTCTGCCTTCGCTGTTGTTGTTGTCTCTCCTGCTCAATAATTTCCTGCCTCATTTCCTCTGGTAATGCACTGAATTAGTAGAAATACGAAAGGGTGATATCCGTGAGGCTATACGAGGAGGAAACAGACAGCCATCAAGTAGATCAGCAAAACTAAACTTACGCTAACGCTTCCGGATCAAGGCCAGATGTGTCTCCAAGCTGTTCAGCTATTCCACTAGTACTCTCAGCGTGCTCGCGGCATATTTCTCGTTGCATTTCTAATGGAAGACTATTGAATACCTCCACGTCAATATTAGGAGGACAAGTTAGTGGTCCTACTGCTTCAGGGTTCTCTGCTTCTTCAGCTCCATTGTCTTCTCCTTCTTCATCTGCCTCAGCATCATCATCTTCATCATTGTCAGCCCCCTCTGCTTCTATATTAGTCTCATTTGCGTCATTTGCAGCTCCTGTTGCTTCATCTTCTTCGGCTGTCAAGTTTTCCACATCAACCATTTCAGTGTCATTTTGCTCCTCTACAGTTTCTACTGCATCGTTTGTATTGTTTGGCTCAGCGCTAACATTATCAGAAATATCAGCATCATTCGGACCGCTGGACTGCTGATCAGGTTCATTAGAGGGGGTTGGGTTGGAGTCAGTTTCTTGCTGAGATATTGTGAGACTTGACACATCGACGTTACCGCCTGAGTCAGTACTTACATCAGGCTCATGTGCAGCTTCAGTTTCAACATCTTCCGCTGGAGGTGTTTCTGAGTTTGAATTATCTTCATTCCTCGCTGTGAAGTCATCTAATATAGCTTGGTTGGCAGTCAAGAGGGCCTGGCCAAACAATGATCCAAACTCTTCTGTTGCCCGCTCAGGAGGTAAAGCATCATCCAACCAGCCAAATGACAGGGTACTTGTTGCTGCAGACCTTTGAGAAAGTGGATCATAAGAGTCTGGGTCTCTGTTGATTCGCATCAAACCACCTTCGTTGCGAGTAAAGGGTAAGGTTCCAGGCGTCGAAAGAGTTCTTGAGCTGGAGGTGTTGCCAGCATGAAGTCTTGTCGTAAAAATAGCATTGGCTGGAGGAAGATCGATCCCAGAAAGAAGTGGATGTGGCAAAATTGACTGTCTCGATTGCGTGGATGCTGCAAGACCTCCGGGGAAAAGTTCAGCTTCCAACACCGGAGGAGAGCGCAAATGTGTCTCCCTGTCATTTCTATTGGCGTTTGGTCTGCTGTAGTAGTATTCACTGGCAGCTCCATTTGCGGGACCTCCAAATATATATTCCATCGGCATTGTTTCAGCCAAGCTCCTATTTGATATTGAAGGCACACCGTATCCAGCATCAGGAGCAATAGCTTGATGGACATGTACCACGGAATTTGTTGCTGTTGAGCTTTCATCTCTCGGATCTGCACTGAGTGAGCGGCTATTTCCTCTATCTGAAGGGAATCTCAAGCCAATTGTGGATCTCCCGCCGCCTCCAGTGCCATTATGCACAACGCGAATGCCCAGAGTGTCTTCCAGCTCACTCAGTCTACCCTCCCGAAGGAAATTTGACAGCATATTTTCTACAGCGGCTAAGCCTTGGTGACCTCCGCCAGCACCTCCTCTATTATTCCTTTGCAGAGCCTCAATGAGCATATTACCAAACCCCCCAGGAACACCCCCTGCCCCAGCCACAGCATCCACCTCTGTCCACTCGCCCATTTCGTCGTTGCCTCCCAAGTCAATGGGTTCTTGAAAATCGTTCTCACCCTCCTCACCATCAAATAACTCATCACTTTCAAGCCGTCCACGTCCCCAACCATCATCGACCTCTTGCTCCGTCCCATCAATTAGCATATTCATATCCTCAGTTTCATCTTCTTGATCTTCATCCTCGTCTTCTTGCTCAGAGCCATCTTCTGAATCCGAGTCTTCTTCCTCAGACTCTGAATCGTTTGAGTCCATATCACTCTCATTATCAATATCACTATCCGAAGAGAATACCTCCTCATCCATATCATCACCTGAAACAGATAAATCAACCTGACCGAGTCGAATTTCCATGTCCTCTTCATCCGACTCAGAGTTATCGTCATCGTCATAATCTTCCATTGCATTGAGTTCATCATCGACTGCAATGTCATTTTCGACGTCTTGATCCAGTGCACGGCGCGGGCTGCCGGTATTTTGCCCAACAAAGCCATCCTCTAGCATTTCATCATCAGCAAAAGCAGATTCACTGCAAAACATCGGAAGGAAGTGATGAGTAAAGCGACACGATTGACCGTAACAAGGGAATAGAATGGATTACCTTCTACTGGATGGTCCAAATGTCATACGCCGTGACTCTTTAGATTCGCCAATGTCGTTTTTCTTGTTATCCTTTTCTTTGTTAGCCATATCCAAAACCTTCGTATAGACGCTATTGCGGGTAAATATTTCAAGAGGACGAAGGATAGAGCTTACAGTTTTCACTGCCAATGGATGGCTGAGATTTATTTTCTCCATGGCAAACATTAGAGCGTGAGCAGCGCCTTGTTCCAACAGAACCTTCACCACTTCCAGACTCAAACTAGAATTAGGATCATTACTACTATTTGAACTTGTTTTCGAAGTGGATCTTGGCGACGCAAGTCCCATTATGAGTTCTGCCCATGTTAGAAGGGCATGCATCTCAAGATCTTCATGACATACTTTTGAGTTAGTAGTAGACGGCGGATGCACCAGCTCTTGGTTGTTTATTCTACCTCCGCTCATTGCGAACATTAAATCAGAAAAAACACGGCTAAATGGATAAATGGATCGATCACAAGAAGATTGTTAGTAAATAATTCAAAGAGTTGTATGAAGTGGAAATAGTACAGAATAACGCACCGACGGCCTTCACCAGAGCGTGCCACCAAAGCTACAATCAGTCTAGCAGATGACTGCGCCGTCTGCGATTTTATGATAGCAAGCTTTCTCTCGGGAGTTTCAGCCTCAAACTTTTCGTGATTACTTGATAGGGCCGACTTTGTACGTGGCAGAATTATGAGATTGTGAAGAATGAAGCTCACTGCTGTTTGCGGTGGATCAGGGCAGCCCGACAAAGCGTGAAGAACACTTATTTCGTCTGTAGGTTTGTAACGGTGGACCGCAGCACCACAAGACGGTATTGCTAAGATGAGGTCTGAAAGGATATTCAAATAATCATGCGTCAATAGGAAGGGGCGATTAGATGTGGCATTTTCTGTAGGAACTTTCATTGATTTCGCAAGTATGAGGGACACTATGTGATTGGGAGGACTTCCATCAAATTGTTTCTTCTGAGTATGAGGTGACTTGCTTTGCCCTCTTCTGTGCTTGGGGTTGTCATCTTGACTTTGGTTTGGAGCTCTATCTCTACCAGAGTTTTGAGAGCCAAGCAACTTCGACTTTTTTGCACGTTCTTCACTGGTTAAAAGGACAACTCGAGCATCTCTAGAGGTTGACAAAGAACTGCTCGGGTCGCCCCTAGACTCCATTTTTACTGAACATGCTATAGCTCTAACAGATACTTGGGGAGCTCGACAGATGAGAGGGAAAATTGTTTGAAAAAATGCTTTCATAGCGCACTTTGGTTGCTGATCTGTTAAGCCAACTGAACCTCTATGTTGTGCTTTGTATAGCTTTGCGACTTGGGACCTGATTTCAGTCTCCATCATTGCTTGTAATGTCGCCTCGTCTTCTAACATACGACGTAGCGCTAGGGTCACCAGACCATGATTACCATTGAAACGGCATGAACCTGGCAATGCTAGTATGACCTCTGCGCCCCCCATTGCCAGACATGATGATGCAATCTTTTGCGAGTGCAACACTCGAACAAGTAGGGACAGTGCAGCGTGAACAATGCCTGAGGGAAAAGGATGAGATCTATATACTGGGCTTCTATAAAATATTTGTAAAGCACTTTTGAAACTTACTCGGTGGCGGACACGCTTTTTCTAGTTGATCAGGGTCAAGAACCTTCCTCGCACTCCGTAAGCCCAAAAGCTGTAAGCATAATCGCATTGCTGCCTCGGCGTCTTCGAAATGAATCAGTGGAAGAATCGAAGGTAGACGTGGAAGGGTAAGAGGTTGAGGAACTTCTTTTTTGTTATTGTTTTTCTCATCAGTATGACAATCAGAAGAGTCCCCAGTTTGATCTGTCTTCGGTGGTTTTGCGAAGTCGACATTCTTCACTTTCTTCTTCTTTGTTGAAGATGAATTCAAATCTTTGTGCAATGCAGTGAGCACGTGCTTGGTATGTTTCGCTAGAGCGGTGTTTTGCTTTTTGTGTTGAGCCAAGACCCTAGCAAAATCACCTTTCTTGCCAGCTTTTACGCCACTTGAGTCAGCGTCATTTTCATTTTCGTCTTCAAGAGAAATAGATGAAGGTTGTGCCATCAATTCGAGTAGCAAAAGAGACGGTCCCAACCAGCATGGCCACTCCATTTCGCTACCTCCATTTCGATGAGAGGACATTAAAGTGACATTTCTAACACAGTGCAGCAAACAACTAATTATGCCATGCCGTAGGATTAGAGTTTTTGATGTCGGAACAGACCTAAAGAATATGACAGATGCATGGGCTAGAGCACTGCACAAGAAAAGAACATTTGAGAATGATGTAGAGGTAAGACACTAATAAAGACCACACAAGGCAACACTCACCTAAAATTAACTTCACATCCCGGCTTTACTTGACAATGTGAACGAGATTTTACACGTAAGTTCGATTTGAGCCTTCGAAGGAGAGAACTGGATATTTTTGCGACGTCAGATGTATAACGGTTACAGAGATCCACTAGAAATGATGTCACTACCACAGTCACATTTTCAGTGTCGTTATCTCCTCCTCCGCTTCCATCATCAAAGTCACCAACAGATTTCATTTCACTTTGAAGTTTTTCAGCGGTATTGCCGGATTCAATGATGTTTAAACAAACACTTGTGATGCCATCTTTTACTGATTCGAGATACTCCTTCGCTATAGTCGCATCCTTTTCTTCAAACTCCGTCTCTTTCTTTGCTTTCAACTCTTTGTCAGAAAGAGCCTTTGGTTTCGACTCCTCTCCTTTCTGCTTATCATTTGATTCAGAGGCTGAGTTTGGTGCTACATTGGCATTTGAGGTCGATTCGTCTTCTTCCTGTTGGTCATTGGCACTTGATTCAACACTTTGACCCTGTTCATTCAAAGATCTCTCTCTGCGGGAAGAAACAGCTGCAGCGAGCCTCTCCTGCCGCTGTCTTCTCTCTTCTCTTGCCGCTCTTCTTCGTGCAAGGGTTTCAGGGCTTGACGGAGGATGACTCAGAGCGTATTCCATAGCTACATCAACGCGATTGCTCCCAACTGTTTCGAGAGATTCAATTGCATGATCTCGAGTAAAACCCATTTCAGTCAACCGCTCAATAGACTCCTCGCTTGGCTCAAAAGGTTCAGCAGGTTGAGATGGTTCACTAACTCTACCTGGAATACCTAGTAACCGTTCCAATCCACCAGGCTCTCTCATGAGACGGCTACGGCTGCCACCAGCGGAAGTAGAGGAGAGAGAAGCTGCCGTGACGGGTGATGGCTTGGCGGCATCCTCAAGGCTTGATATGAGATTGTTCATGTAAGAGATCCAAGGAAAAAGTGCATGCGCAGGAGCACAACACATTCTGTCATCGGAAAAGATATCAAAGGATAGTTTGGCCAGATGAAGATGCAAGGCTCTGGCGAACTGCTTTGCGTTGAATGATGGCTTTGAATCCGAAAGCTTGCCAACGTCATCTGAAATCAAGTCTTTCAAGTGTTCGGGATTCATCTTAGCCAAGGACAAAGATACTGTAGACTCTAATATGGCTGACTTTGAAACCAGTCTTTGTAAAAGGGAAATTGTGGGAGGGAACGATGACGCAACTGCCCTACTAAGTCTTTGATGATGTGAATATTTGGACACCGCATCATCTGAAATTGCCTGCTGCCTCTCCTCTCGCAATGCTTTCTTCATCACAGCAAAGATTGCCATCATGCGAAGACTATGCTTGAGCACGAATTCAACCGCAGACATGAATAAATATGATTGAGGAGTTGACGTTGAATTTTCTTCGTCGTCTAAAGGATAAATACCATTCTTCCATCCCTCAGCTGTCAGTATGCTCAATAACAACGGAATGTTCAATGCGCCACGCCGATCTATTCGTTTCTCTGAATACAGGCACATGTGTAGCAGGTTCAGAGTGTTACCGAAGTACATGCACTTTGCAGCATCATACGATAAGTTGAGGACTTCTGCTTCTTCATTTTTGTCAGTGGAAGAAGATTTCATATCGGCAAGTTTGAAATCATCTTGAATGTTCTTAGATAGAATGGAACCGATTGATACAACATGCGGTGGGAGATCATTCTGAGATTGATCTCTAATATTCAATGATCGAATACGAGAGGCATATATCCTCTCAAAGCTGGAGAACAGATCTGAATGGCTACTGTTCAATCTCGCCAATATAGAAGCGCTCACAGTACGCAAGTCAGGAACTCCACACTCTATTCTCTTCAAATTTCTTTGCGCTTGCGTAGCATTGAATGTCACTTGAGGTCCACTGCCTCTTCTCACGTCTATTATTTCGCCGATATTTTCTCTTCCATGTCCGCGGGTTAATTCAGATACCCAACCGCGGCTGGTTTTATATCGTAAGACCCCAGACGAGTTTATACATCTATCATAGGCTTCAACTATTTCACCCATTTCTACATTTCCAATGTTATCACATCCATCTATATCAATCCCATTGCGACAAATTGCTCCCTCTTGACACACTATTCTAATGCGATAAACTAACGACGGGTCGTTTGGTGATTCATTACGAGCAAGATCTCTCTCATCGAAGCCAGGCTCAGTACGAACTCTACAAACTTCCCACAATGCAGATCTATGCAACGTAGAAAGTTGATTTATTGTGTATCGGAAGGATTCAGAAGCTAGTTGTTTTTGGTATTCCTTTTCACTTCGGCCGAAAAGGATTGACCCCATATCTGCCATTTTTTGAGTTGCAGCTCGAAGTGTTGTCGATAGACTAAAAACAAGCCAGTCAAGGTTGATGATTGATCGATGCAACGATGCCAAAGAATATAAAAAGATTGAATTCTGTTCGGACTCTTCAATGTCATATATAGGGACTGAGAAGAACCAGAAAATCAAAAAAGTTCAGTGATGGATGAGCTCAATTATATTCACGCGTGCTGAGAGTATACTAACTTACCTGTTGGAATACTTTGAAAAAGTCTGCTAAATGAGAATTCGCCTTCATCGTCATCTCCCATGACTACAGTGCCAGTAGCAGTCCCATCTCTAAACACGGCTATACATTTACGCAAATCAGTAAATTGAGCTTCAAGCGCATCTACGATTTTCTTGACGATTTTGTGAGAATCCGAGTGCGATGCGATATTCCTCAAAATGTTTCCAAATGAAGTAGAAATATTGGTGTGTGTGACACTACCGATGGATGGGCTGCTGAGACAAGAGACATGGGTAACAAATTGCTTCCCTGCAGGTGTAATGGACCAACGAGAAAGTTCTAAAAGAGCATCCACGCCGCCTTCATTCAAGAACATTTGAACATGATCTTCATTGTGTAGTATCTGTTCTAGCAGTTGGGCAATGTTGTGACTGTACTGCACGAGATATGTCCGGGCAGTGACCAGATCAACGCCGTTGTCATCAGAGACACTGCTACTGCACTCCTCTCTCGATGTCAGTTGTTTCCCAATATGAACAATACGATTCATCACCAGCACCAAAGCTTTGATCACGGATGGCTTGAGGGTAGTTGGATTATGCCTCATGATTTCATCAAGACCCGTGCCAATAATGGCTGCCATCTCATTAAGAAGACAACGACTATTAGGCATGGCAAATTTGGGACTACAAAATACCGACAGGAGAGCTGGAAAAGGGTTCGTCTCTTTAATCGACCTAGCTCCCGATTCTGTCAAAGACAATGCCAAAATTAGATTTGGAAATGCCATGACAAGTTCCGCGGATGGCTCCATTTCAATTTCACCCCATTTCGTCACATCATCTCCAATCACTTGCTTCATCTCATTATTCTTGCCCATGAGAAGAGACAAGAATGACTTGGCCAATCCAGATTTGTGTACGTGATGAACAATTTGAGCATCGGCATTGATAACATCGGACAAGAGTGTCGAAACAAGTCCCGTCAAAACAGCTCCGTAGGAATCAGAATTGTCCAGTATGTCGGTTAGCACATCCATTAGTTCGGGTTTGCGTAGCTGAGCAGCTCCCGATGGAATGGCGGCATTGTTTCCGTTGGCTTCTTGTTGATGAAAGACGACCGTGAGACAGTTTACAGCACTGAATAACAAGACACGCCTCGCAGCCTGGAGGTTTCGCTTGGCCTTGGGTTTGACGTTGGCTTCGACCATAGTCTCATCATCCGTATGACTATTTTCGACTTGTTTCACCCGTTCCATTTCCATATGAAGTCGATGCACCAGAATATCCACCCCTTTCAATTCATGGAACGCCGATAGAGCACTCGTATGAGTGACAATCGCCCCTTCGAGAATCTGTATGGCTTGGGCGGTAATGTATTTCAGTAGACACTCGGAATACGACTCCTTTCCGTCATCATTCTCCGTAGCAAAGAGCGACAACTCCTTGTGACCATCGGTCCTCTTTTGAACAATCTGCGAATCGAGGGCAATTGTACTGACCAAGGCTGGAATGATGCCGCAATCGGTCAATGCCGCCGTTCCGGACGGGACAGAAATGACAGCCGAAGTCAAAGTCAACACGGAATCAATAAACTCCAATGCTCGTTCCTCACGATCCTTTCGGGGCAATGGCGGTGGCTTGGTGCACTGTAAGAAAATCATACCCAACTCCTGTCCGAGATTTCCATTATTATCGTCCGTATTCACACTGTTGTTGACGCTCTCTTCCTCGCTCTTCTTGCCAGATGCAGTAGCACTACTACCCCCGGCATCGCACAACAAGAACGAATTCAACGCCGCCAACGAATGCCGAATCAAGGTGGGTAACAATCCCGAGTATTGGCTTTTACCCACACCCAATTCCGATAATACATTAACCTGCCGTGCTACCGTATTCATAGTCCCGGTGGAATCCCGTCGTGCCACCAATGCCGTTAACGCCTCGATTGCCAACGTTCGAATATGGAACGGTACCTGCGGTGAATCTGCCAAGACCAATATAGAATCTCGGGCGTTACCACTTCCCGAAGAAGAAGAAATTCCACCGGTAATATTCCCCCCGCTAACGGTAGGCCTCACCAAATCGACCAATTCTCCGCATAACTCCGGCTGTGCGGCAAAGAATGCTCCGATAACATCTTGATTGGGTTGACTACTGAGGAGACATATGATGGCACGTAATCGTGATTCAATGGCGTGGAGACGTGTCGTGGAGGTGTGAAAAGAACGTGCTAGACGTATTTGTGCTAGGAGATTGAATTGTTTCTCGGGGGGGAGGAGTGTGATGTTGTTATTGGTTGTTGTTGGGGTGTTGTCATTATTGTTACTGTCGTCTTTGTTTGTTGATGCTTCGTTGTTGTTGAGTTGTCGATGAATGTCATCAAGGCATTCATGAAACAATTGAGCCGTCGACTTGAGTTTCGGAGATGACAACGATAACAATGACTTGACATCATCATTGGTTATTGTAGTATTGGGTGCAACTTTACGTCGTTTCTTGGGTTCTTCTTGCAACAACGACGACGAGGACGAAAGTTGATCATCGTCCTTGACACTCATCATTCCTCCCCCCTTTTTATTCGTCTCGTACATTTCCTCCCAAGTCCTTTGAACCTTGATCATTGTATTCACCTTCTTCTTTTCCCCACTGACATTATTCTTCGTGGTAACAACTACGCAATCTTGATACAAGATAGAGCCAACATTACGAATCATCCCCCCATCATCCTCATTATTATTCTTGTTCATTAAATCCCCATCTTCCAACTCGATACAATTCAATAATCCCAATCCACTGCCCTTACTCCCCCATCCCACCGCACAACGTAATATACGTGACATGACCCGCCCCCCATCGACCAATACGTTTAATTGAGTCGAGTGTCCCGACATTTCGGGACCCTGTTGTCTATGTAACAGTGGCGGTTGCGATAAGGTACATAGGGCCTGGAGTGCCAATGAGGCTATGGCGTCGTTGGGTGAGGAGAGGAGAGATGATAATTCGTGTGCCGAATTGAATAATGATTTGTTGATGGAATTACGTAGCAGGGTGGATAAAAAGGTTAGGATGGTGGTTAGTTGCGAGATGATCGTCGGTGGGATATTGTTGCTATTGTCTTTTTCTTGAATAACGCGAGCGTGCTTGTTGCTGTCGTTCTTGTTCCTGTCATCATCGTCTGCGATGGCATCTTCTTCCAATACGGGCGATTGGGGAGGGATGAGCAGTAAGAACGAAGTGTAAGTGTTGATGTAGTAACGCAGGGCGGCATCGATGGCATTGAGCGGATGAATCCATTCGTAGAGGTCGGCCTTTGTGAAAGTATAAAAACAAAAATTCCATCGTGTGAGTTCAAAAGTATTCAAGCGTGAAAAATTCTAACAATGCAGTCATGCATAACTAATTAATAAAAACGAACGAACGAACCTGCTCCTGAAATCTCCATCGCGGAATGCCCACCAGCTCCTTCACCAACGCTTGAATCATCCCCTCCATCTTTTCGTCGCGATGGTCATCATCATTGTCCGCCATGACGACATCTTCGCCATCATTATTATCGTCATTAATAGGAATGACGATGGAACGGAGCCGTTCCAACAGCGATATCAACGAGGGATCGTCAATGATTTGACGTGAAATGCCCGCCGTGGTCGTTGTGATGGGCGCCATATTATATCTCCTCGATTTTTTGTATTACTGCGGGGCTGTTTATGGCAGGAGCGGTAAGATATATTTAGTATTTGTAGAGTATTTAGATTTGTTGAGAGTGTGGTTTACATTGTTGTTTCAATTCTTCTGTGAAATCAATGAAACTTCGACATCTTCCCAATCTTTGCTTTGCTTTGGTGTTTTGTTGTTGGCTTTGTTTTTGTTTGCGCGCATACTTTTCGTTCAGACAAGTCGTCAGCACACCCCTTTTTTCTCCTACGTAGGAATCAGTACAAAATAACACCAATGAAAACCACTTCCTCCGCCTCCACAGCGACAACCACCTTACCGAATACAATGAAACTAATACACTTTCTTATTAACATGTTAATGATGCTCTGTGCGTTGGCCGTTTTCAGCGGCGACCGCTGCTCTTCGAGATCGGCTTTCGCGGCTAGCACCACCATGGTGAAGAAAAACCGGCTCCGAAAAGCAAGAGCAAACAACACGATACCAACTCCTCTGCACAACCTACACAATGGTATCCATTTGGATGGCGCGGACTCCATTATACCTTCCTCTGCTCAAACAATGATGCTAGCAGCTTGTGAGCAAAAGCATTGGGATATTTGGCGCACACTAAGTGACAACATGAGGGTATCACCTTTAAATAAAATCAGAATTTCAAAGCAACAAAGAGTGCGTGATCCCATGGATGTGCAATGCACAAAGGGATTACTCTGTCAAAAAACACTCCAGTTTAACACAACTACATTACCAACAACATCTCTCCCCTACGATAATTCAGCCAGTCACAGTATCAACTTCACGGACAAGATGCCTTCTACGACCGACGAAACTACTTCTGCCCGCACGCGTTCTCAGAGGGAAAAGGAAAAGGAGGAAAAAGAACGTGCCGCGGCCGACAAGGAAGCTGCCAAGGCCGCAGTCTTGAATCCTGGAGAAGATAAAGAAGACGCGATGGAAGAGGAGGATATCCCCCAGGATAAAGAGGATGGAAAGGACGATCTCTCTATCGATGTTGAGAATGTCTGGGAAGACGGTCTAGATAACCTCGAAGAAGAGAAAACGGAAGATCCCCCCGCACCTTCAGCAGCCCCAGCATCCCAGAGTAACACCAACTCCCCTGTAGCGGATACTAACGCTGCAATTAACAACATGAACCCCAACACCGATCAGTCCTCGAATTCCCCCAAAAAGAAGAAGAACAGGACTTCCCTTTTCAGTCAAATGTCTAACAAGCCTCCCACCACGACTCCCGCCGCCGCTACTTCCCAGGTGAACCCAACGCAGTCAGCTAAATCTACGAAGGAAAAGAAAAAGCGTGGTGCCTCTGAAATGAAGGAAGGCTCCAAAGAAACTTCCCAGTCTACCTCCAAGGCCACTCCGTCTCTTAAGTCGGCATTGAAGAAGACTCCCAAATCAAAAGCCACACCCAAGGAAACGATCACCCCGGAACCTAAGTTTGAAAAACCTGAGCATAAGCATATGGGGAAGATCATTGAACTCAGTGTTGACTTCAAAAAGCCAATCTTCGAGCAATTCAACAATGATAGGAGCAAGGCCTTCTCGTATGCGATGTCAGAGCTACATAGGAATATGCTCATCGGAGATGAAACAGTCTGGATCATGCATGATACCCATCCAGATCGTGGAATCGGTCCAGGCGGTGTCAACGTCCCAACCAACATGACGTTAATGTGCAACTATACGCTAGGCCTCAGTCCAAAGATCTTCCAATCTAAGGGCACGGCTCACCCAAACGACGAAGAAGGAGATAAGTTGGACAGTATTGGTGGCCCTTCCAAAGGCAAAGGCGGCAATAAAAGAAACACCACCATTGCCTATTTCCAGCTTCGTATCGCTTGCAACAAGGATCCTATGTTGCTTATCTCTCAAGTCAGCTTTGAATGGGGGAAATTTGGAACGTATATTCGGGTCAAGGATCTGCAGGCGTTGGATACGCAGTCACAATACTGCTTCTACTTCCTCTACTCGCTAGTGAGCAAATCTATTATCACCGAAGAACTTAAGGTGATTTTCAAGAGGGCACAAGAAAAGATGTTTTTGGATGATGATGAGTTCAACGTTCCTTTCGTGTTTGGAGAAATGGAAGTTCCAGTCTTTAACCTACGACTCAATGTTCCAAAGATTCCTAAGGCAAACACCCACAAGATGAAGGTCCCTACCCGATATGAAGGGATGAAAAAGCACTATCACTTGGAGGTCTGTGCTGAAGACCTTCAATACTTCAAAACAGTTATTGAATACGCCAAGTCAAAACGCATGTTCAAGGACACTCTGGGCTCGCACGTACACGTCACAGAATGCGTCAACTTTGATACCATCCCTGGCGATCTACAACGCTCAGAGAGGTTTTACATCAAATCCATGAACTACAACGCAAGTATGACCGCGTCGGACATTGACGGATTCCTCGATCTAGACGAATCTATTGAGATTACAGTGAAGGGAAAAGTGTTGGCTACTCTTACAGGCAGGGAATGTCTCCTTTCGTTCTACAAGATGGACGACGGTTCTTCACTTTTTGCGGAAGTTCATCAGGTGAAAGGCAGTTCAACGGCTCAGCTGGTGTATCCCAATTGCAAAGAAGCGGAAGCCTCAGTCAACGCTATGATGAAACATTCGGCAGGTTACACACTCAACGTCCTTCAAGATAATGGTGTGGACGAAGACTTCATCACCGTCTTCCTATCGAAGTTCTTTGAACCCCCCTATGTGCACAGCGCTCGTGATTGCAAGTGGGACAAGAATGATAAAATACTTCTCACGGCTGAGGACGTAGAAGAGGATGGGGCGGATCTCGAGAAGCAGAGCTGGTATATTGATATCGTGGAGAAACAAGATGATAAGAAGGGAGGAAAATCGGCTGGCTACGCGGAGAAAAAGGCTATGTTTAATCTGGATGGGGAGAACTCACTCAAAACCATGCATGAGAAGAACGATGCCGCCGCTGCAGCAGCTGATGAGGAGGGGGAGGAAGAAGCTGAAGAGATAATTGATCTCAGGTCAGAGCATGGCGAGGATGTACTGCAGGGGGAGACCAATGGAGTAGACACTTCAGGTGGTCAGCAGTCGGGTCACACGCCCGAAAGTGGTTCAGTTCGGTTCTCTGCTCCAAGAGAAGACGACGACGCCTGGTCTGGATCGAATGCATCCAGTGGAATTGGAGCCAATCCAATGGAGACAGGCACTGCGAGTGATGCAGGACAAAGTCGAGCTTCCCCAGAGACCGGCGTCTCTGGATAGTTGCCACGAGGCACCCCCCTGTATCCACGAGGGGGGGGAGAGGCAACGACCATGCTGATAGTGGATTGTGCAAAACCTCGAACAGCACGAGGTCCCAAGCCAGGGCTGGCAAATTTAGGACTAGATGTGAAACGAATAGATTAGTAAGGCTGTTAGACGTCGCAGGCTCTTGGCGTCTGTTGCGCCAAAGAGGACGGTTGAAGAGGGCAAAGCATAGTACAGTTATGACTGCATTAGATAAGAAGGCAAGCAGATTCGAAAGTAAGAATGATGCGGAGAGTGACAGAGATCGAGAGTTGCTTGCTGCTGCCTTTGAGTCAATGAAAGAGTCGAATTGCCCCCAAATATCTGTAAACCAAAATAACAACATAAAAGTGAGATCCGAAAACTTCTGACTGAAAAAGCCGAATTCCTTGAAGTATTAGGAGACACCCCTGGAAAGAAGGCGGAAGGGATCACGAGAATTGCCTACGAAAACACAAACACTCTCCCTGCTCGGTTGCACAACAACGAAAAGCTTGAGAAGATGAAACACGTTATTAATGATCTGGAGATAGACGTCTTAGGCTTAAATGAACATCGTAACAACCTCCGGCACAAGGACTGTCGCAGGCATGGTATCACTCAGTTGTTTGATGGTGGAGAATCTCTTGTTAGAGGTTCCTGGAGTTGTAATGTTAATGAGGACCTTGATCAGTTTATCTCGCGTCGCACTCAAGAAGGAGGAACCGGTATGTTGGCTTTCGGAGAAACTGCGAGCCTCTACAACTCAAGCAACTCTGGATTTGATTCCACCGGACTGGCGAGGTATACATACTCAGAGATCAAGGGAGAGGAAGGCTACTCAACGATGATCCTCGTGGGATATGTCCCGTGCAAAAACAGCTCGCCACATAATGGTACCTCCTACCAGCAGCAGCGTAGATACTTTGTGAAGAAAGAAGGTGTAGATGTGTGCCCAAGACAGAGGCTACTTGAGGACCTAAAGGGGATAGTATCACAATGGAGAGAAGAAGGAAAGCGAGTAGTAGTGATGTTAGATGCAAATGAGGATGTCTATAAAGGGAAGTTTGGTCGCATGCTCACCGAAACAGATGGCTTGGACATGGTTGAGACAGTGCTGGAGAGTACAAAGAACAAACTTGGAGCCACATACTTCAGAGGCTCCAAGCCCATCGACGCTATCTGGGCCAGCAAAGATCTCACCATAGTCGGCGCAGGAGCTATGCCAGTGGGTTTTGGCATCGGTGATCACCGTCTCATGTGGGTCGACCTCACAACGGAGTCTATGGTCGGCTTCAACCCGCAACCAGTAAAACACCCTAAGGCCCGCCGGCTGAACAGCAGGATCCCTCGAGCAAAAACCTCCTACAACAGGCGACTAGAGAGAAACATTGTGAAGCACAGGCTCAGGGAAAAGATGTTGGAGGCCCATAAAGAGAATCTCTCACCAGAGGAGATGAAGGCCCGACTGGACAAAATTGATGAGATCTCACGCGACCTGATGCTCAATGCTGAAAAGAAGAGTAGGAAAGTTAGAAATGGCAAAATTCCATTCTCTCCCGAAGCGTCGATCTGGATCAGGAGATTGCAAGTGTACCGCTCTCTCCTCCGCTACTGGGCTGGCCAAGTCAAAAACAGAGGCAACCTGAAACGGAGTGCAAGACGTTGCAAGATTGAGAATGCCTTCCAACTGACGCTAGAAGAAATAGAAGCGAGGATGGTTGAGTGTAAGAATCAGTGCAAGCATTTCGAAATACACGGGGAGCCGTACCGGACGAGACATCTGAAGAAGCGTCTTAAAGTTGCACAAGAAAACTGCGATGAAGTCGCCGAGAGAAGGATTCTTGAGATTATTAGCAGAGAAAAGGACAGGGCCTTCTGGCGTCGTATTAACTTTGCTCTTGGCAAGAAGAGAGGCACCAGTGTATCTGCTGTCCAAGTCAAAGACAAAGATGGCAACCTCACGGAATATAACACTCAGCAAGAGGTGCAAGAGGTCATTTGGTCGGAGGTGCATCAGTCTCGCTATCATCTGGTGGAGGAGGCTCCAATCTGTCAGGGTAAGCTACGTGGGGAGTTTGGATATTCGGCTACGTCTCTAGCGGCCAGACAAGTGCTAAGTGGAGAGTATCAATTTGGAGAAGACTTTGACACTGCCACGAGACGGATAATGAAGGTTATCGCTGACATTCGTGCGACAGTTCCAGTAGACTCGGTCGATCGCATCATCTCAACAGAAATTTGGCAACAGCGCTGGAAGAGGAAAAACGAAGACACATCCTCCTCGGTCTCTCAGCTTCATTTTGGACATTATATTTCCGGCGCAGATTCAGACGTGATCTCCGATTTCCATGCCTTAAAGACTTCTCTAGCCCTCGTTCACGGGATAGCTCTCGGGAGATGGTCCAATGGGCTCTGTGTTATGCTGGAAAAAGTCATGGGCAACAAACTTATCAACAAACTTCGTGCAATATTGCTGATGGAGGCGGACTTCAATGCTATGAATAAGATAGTCTACGGAGAGAGGATGCTGGACAAAGCCCGGAAGTACGATCTCATGCCAGATGATATCTTCAGTGAGAAGCAGAGGATGGCTGATGATGGCGCTGTCAGTAAAATACTCTTCTATGACATTGTCCGTCAGCTAAAAAGACCGGCTGGTCTAGCCTCTGTAGACGCCGCCAATTGCTACGATAGGGTTGCGCACGCAGTAGCGTCCATGGTTTTTCAAGCCTTCAGGACGCCGGCATCAGCTTGTGAGTCCATGTTAACTGCAATTCAAGAGATGAAGTTCTTCTTGAGGACCGCCTTTGGAGACTCTGACAAATCGGTAGGAGCCAAGGTTCATTTAAAGACACAAGGTTTGATGCAAGGGAACGGTGCCGCCCCAGCTGGCTGGGCAGTGGTCTCTATCACCATCATACAAGCGCACAAGGAAGAGGGACATGGCGCCACCTTCTTGTGCCCAATCACAAAGTACAGGCATCATGCTGCGGGAATCTTGTATGTAGATGATACTGACTTGGTGCATCTCAACCTGGCGGAAGAAGAGAGTGTGGCTGAGGCACACGCAGCCCTCCAAAGAGCAGTCTACAGTTGGAGTGACCTGCTCATCGCAACTGGCGGAGCACTGAAACCAGAAAAGTGTTTTTACTACCTCATAAGCTTTAAATGGGACAGGAAAGGAAAAGTTGTGTATGAGGACAATGAAAAGAACCCGGCATATAGCTTGAGAGTTAAACTCCCGTCTGGTGAAACGGAAAAGATCACGCACCTCTCTGCTGACAAGGAACTAGTGACTCTAGGTGTGCCCTCATGCCCCTCTGGCAAATCAGAGCCGTCTATGGCGTTGATGAAGGAAAAGGCACTAGAGTGGGCAAACCTATCAAGAGGGTCTAAACTTCCTCCGCGAGATCTCCATTTTTCGGTGCAACGAAAATTCTGGCCAAAAGTCAGGTACGGGCTATGTGCTATTCCTGCGGCATATGAAGACCTTGTTCAAGCAATGCACAAGCCGTATCACCTCATGTGTTCGGTTGGAGGTGTCGCCCAGTCAGCAAAGCGAGAATTGAGATACCTTGATACAGGCTTTTATGGCGTAGGCTTCCCACACTGGGGTATCGAGGCGACAGTGGAATCAATCAACAAGCTAATGACACATTTTGGTTCTCGTACGATGACGGGTACGGAATTTCAAATGTCCTTTGAACTGCTGATTCTTGAGGTGGGTATGTCGGACCAGCCGTTTCTGTTGGATTATGCCAAATATAATGTCAGAGCTGAGCCCACATTGCTGAAGGAGGTATGGTCCAGGATGCATAGATTTGGGTTCAAACTGGCGACAAATACTGTGAAAATGTCTCCACCACGTGAAGGGGACAGGTGGTTTATGGCAGCAGTAGAGGCACTTGGCTACAGCGCAGAGGAGTGTAGGCTAATTAATCTCGTCCGAATCCACCAGCAAGTCGTCTTCGAATCCGATGTTTTTGAGGCGGACGGGCAAAAGCTTGACTCGAAATACTTGCAGAAGCGGCCGCTGGGCGCACGATGGTCGGACCTTCTATTCCCCACTACAAAGATGCAAGGCAATCACTTTGCTTTATGGAGATCAGTGCTTCTGCAGCTCGCCCCGGGCCACCGGCGTCCACGTCGTCTTGGAAAATTTGTTGCTGTGGGCCATAAAGCTTGGAATTGGAGATATGAGCCGAGGTTTGAAACACTGTTGCAACAATCAGGAGATGATGTCATCGTCTATCGCAGAGTTGACGCCACCGGTAGAAGAAGCAGGCAGGAGGTGTATGAACAGTCTGAAGTAATTCATGACGCGGTAGTACAGGGAAGGATTTGCTCGATAGAAATGTGCGGTAGTTCGACGGTGAAAATCTGCTCTCTTACAAATCCTCCCCCTGAGTGTGAAAACCCTGAAAACTTTCTGGATGTGCTGAAGGAGTGGGGGCATACCTGGATATGGGACGGGCTACAGGTGTCGGGAGCAACAGGTAAGGGAGTGAACCTAATCCCAGGAGATGACATGGAATGGATCTTTGATGGCATTCAGAACGGCACATTAGTCGCGGTCTCAGATGGTTCCTATATTCGGGAGTGGCACCCAGAGCTTTGCTCGGCGGCGATGATTATGGAGTGTCAAGCAACGAGAAATCGCATCGTCGTGCCCATGGCAGAACACTGTTTGCAAGCAAACGCTTATAGAGGAGAGCTCATTGGTCTAATGGCCATACATCTGCTACTTTTGTCCTTCAACAAAGTGCGCCCTGACCTCCAGGGCACAGTTCATATCTACTCCGACTGCCTGGGCGCCCTACACAAAGTAGAGAATCTCCCTCCACGAAGAATTCCCTCTAAGTGCCGTCATTCAGATGTCCTAAAAACCATCATGCTCAACTGCTCTAATCTCTCCTTCAAGCGGCTGTTCTCTCACGTCAAGGCCCATCAAGAGGACAATACCAGCTGGGAAAATCTCGCTCGGGAGGCACAACTCAACTGTGGTTGTGATCAGGCGGCAAAAGATGAGCTAAAGAAGGTAGACTTACAGGACATGCCGGCACAGAAGCAGTTCCCACTGGAGCCACTTGCACTCTTTATTGATGGGCACAAAATCACCACCGAGTCGGGGCCGACAATCCGCTACGCAGCACAACTCAAAGAAGCAAGGTCAGTATTCCATGAGAGGAAGGTGCTGCTAGGAGACACCTTTGATGAAGTCGCTTGGAAACACGTTTACCGCACCCTCCACAAGGTCCCAAAGATGTTCCAGATCTTCGCCTGTAAGCAGGTGTTTGACGTGTCTGCCACCTTTGTCAATCTGCGTAAACGAACTAGAGACGGGGAAAAACCATCGGATAAGTGTCCATCATGTGGAATGTGCAAGGAGAATGGAGCACACATTTTGCTCTGTCCGGAGGAGGGGAGAGTAGAGGCGTTGAAGAAATTCTCTGAAAGACTTGCAACGACCCTTGTAGAGTGTGGCACAGAACGAGATCTGGTCTTCCTGATTCTTCATTACATCAGAAGTAGGGGGGAAAGCAGTATGCTGGATATCTGCAGGGAACATGAGCTACCAGAAGAGTATTTCCGCTTTGCCAAATCCCAAGATAAAATAGGTTGGAGGAGATTTTTGGAAGGGATGGTGTCGAAAGAGCTGCCGGACCTTGTCTTTCTACGCGACGTGGAAGGGGAAATAGAGGACATTAGCAAATGGTTGGAAATTCTGATTACAAATCTGCTTGAGGTGACCCATGGCATGTGGATTTATCGTAACGTGGTGGTACATGATGAGCTCGAAGGATTCTATGCGGTTAAAGGGAGAGAGAGATTGCAACGTGCTGTGGAGGAGCAACAGGAGCTAGGGGAGACTAATCTTCGGGAAGAGGACAAATGGCTACTAGAAGTGAACTTATCGGACTTGGATGAATCCTCAGGAGTACGTGAGGCTTATTGGGTACTTGCAATTGAGATGGCTCGGAAAAGGTTTGAGATTGCACGAAGGAACAGAGTTCCAGCAGCGGACACTGAGGACACAGAAGGAGAGGGATAATAGTTTTGAAACTTTTGAGCATCGGCTCAACATTGCCTGACTTAGTTCAGAGGAAGGAGTTCCCTCTCCTTATGTGGTCCCGTACCGCAACGCTGGAAGACCATTCTTACGGCGTTTCAGACTCCCA